>CAEMYA010000084.1:1254563-1276009 GCA_903131615.1 Diplodus sargus
CAAAACAATGAGATCCTTTATGCTCCCTCTCTCTCTCTCTCTCTCTCTCCCTCTCTCTCTCTCTCTCTCCCTGTCTGTCTCCCCAGACACCAGCCGACCCCCGGCTCCCCACCCCCCAGTCCATACCTACACTCCCCCTGCCTAGACAGAGGAACAGCCCTGCTGCCTCTGAAGCAAACCACAGACTTCCCCTGGCCAGCATGCACGCTCACATCAACGCATACGCACATGTACGATGTCTTTAATGGTGCCTATCAAGAAGCTCAAACCTTAATGTTTCATCAGACAGGTTGTTTATTTAAACTTCTCTCTCTGTGTCCAACAAACACACATGCAAACACACACACACACACACACACACGCCAGCTGCCATCTCAAAAGGCCATGATGGACAGCCCCCTTTTCTAAGGACCATTTCCCAGTCCAGCTGTAACGGCAGAGACAGGCCGAGGCAGGATGTTGCATTGAGTAAACAACTTGCTGTTTGTTCATTTGACTGATTGCCTGTTAGATTAAGTCAGACTGTGTGGCTTTTTAATTAAGAAGGGAGACAATGTTTCTTTCACAAAAGAAACGGTTGTGAATGAAAAAAACAAGAAAGAAAAAAACGCTCTTTTCACCACAGGTTCAGATCCTTTACTCAGGCGAGAGAGGAAATCTGAAGATTCTAAAGAAATATTCCTTGAATGTTTTTGTAGGATTTTAAAGTAGATGTACTTGTTTTGAGCAAAGCACTCCTCATTGCAGCAATATCATTTTGCTGTATGCAGACGTGTGTGAAAAGCTCCGTCGGCACATGTGCATTCAGATCTGTGAAAGTGTGCAAGAATTTGAATGTGCTATTTGTACATTTGCAAAATCATCTGATCACATGTGCTCAAAGAACTCTACGTAAATGGCCCTTTATGGCAACATGAACAACAAGTGTAGTGATTTGAACCCAATGAACAATCTTTTCCTAAACCTAACTGAGTTGTTGTTGTGCCTAAACTTATATACCTCAGAACTGTATCTCAAATGTACTTGAGTAAATGTCCCAGGTCCATTATGGTTGCCAATGGTAAGTAAGGTTAGCAGTAACAGATAGATGTTGCTGTATAAAGACCGTGCGGCTGAAGGTTACACTGTTCACGTATCTACAGTCATCCTGTTAACGTCAGTGGTGACTGGCTCCAGGGACTGCTGCTCAGTTACACGATACACAGACAGAACCGTATTTTCTTTATAATCTCGTCTTTAATTAGACTGAAAAAACAAAATCAACAAACACAGCGGGAAACACATGCGTACGCGAGGCACTGTGGGCCCGCGCTTCAGAAGCGACTTCAGACGGGCGACGCACAGAAAAAGAGCTGACAGGCGGCGGGGCATGTGTTTGGAATCATTCTGGGAGAGCGGCCACAGCTTGATTGGTCTCAGATTTCCCTCTTTCATTCTCTCTCTGTCTCCCTCTTGATCTCTCCATCTTTTCTCTCTCTACCTCTCCCGTCCACGCTTCCTTATTTTTTTTCCCCCCTTTTTTCCTTTCTTCGAGAGAGCGATTCCCAGCCACAGACTTGGATCCAGACCTCACATCAAACACACACACACACACACACACACACACACCCAGACAGACAAAGAAAGAAAGAAAGACAGAAAGAAAGAAAGAGAGGCACGCAAGCGAGGTTTATGTAGTTTAAGCTTTTTTATGCCACATTCAGCACAAACCCACTCTAAGCCCAGGGGATCCGCGTGCAGCAGACATGAAAACTTGCGCAAGAAACATAAGAAGAAAGAGCAGCACAGAGGAAAAAACAGAGGGAAAGAAGAAGGAGGACTGCAGTGGGAACGGCTCCGTCTCCTCTGATGCTCTCAAATTGCCGTCTCTCTCTCCCTCCTTCTCTCTCTCTCTCTCTGCTTTAAAAAAAAAAAAAAACGAGAAAGAAAAACAGAGCGCCACAGAGTTTGGGGACTGCAGCTAGTCAAATATTGGTTTTGAATGATGTAAGGAACATGGCATTTGTGGAGAGCCACAGCCTGCGCTCAGCTCTGGAGACCCAGTCTTGAGACTCGCACCGGCGATGCGTCTTCAGGCAGCAGAAACGCGGCACTGGCTCCCACCGGCACTTGACGATACAGTGTGGGGGGGGTAAAATCCAGCACGTGTTGACTGTGGATCCCTCAAGACGGTTCATCTTACTCCTGGTGATCCCTCACTGTCTGGGGCTGAGGGGGGAAAATATGTTGTTTTGTTTTTTTTAAATAGGAAATCAGTAATATGTGAACTTAATACATCTGCAGGGGGCTGATTCGGTTTCTTGATGAGCGCCAGCGACTCGACAACGACTTGGCCAGCCGCTGAGAGCTTTGGCTTCGAGTGAGGACTTTCCAGTCTGTAGCGCTGCCGCCGCCTCCCTCCACCCACTGCAGCGTTACAACACTCCCAGTGCCCGCTGATGTTTTGATTTAAATACACATCAAGCTGCAGCCAAAGTTGAAATACAGTTTCCTGCCATACCTCTTTGCCAAGAGCAATTTTGTTAACACTTAACTGTGTATATTATGTCACCGAGTATGATATAGGGAGATGGCTGTTGAATCAGCCAAAGCACTGAATTGAATTGTGCCGTCTAACGCTAACCCTACTATTAACGCTTCAGTTGAAAATGGTGCTGCTTTGTCCACCTTTTCATCCTCTGCTTTTTATACCAAATGTTTTAAACCATGACATGAGGCAGGCCAACTGACACAGAGCCCCCCTTCAGGGTGCTGCAGTCAGTGGGCTTTGGTTATCTGATTAAATGCAAACATGAACAATCAATTGAAGCCAAAAAACCCACCTGAAAGCAGATCCTTCTGACTTGAGCCAATAAAACGGAGCGAACACCGTGGCTCTGCTGATTCTGGGTGAGTTACACTGAGCACATCCAAAAGCCTGGAGTCATCAGTTTTGTTCCCAAAAGAGAGGAGAGGAGAGGAGAGGAGGTACTCACAACCTACATTATACAACACTTCACTTTCTGCACAACACAGGTTTTGTCTTTATAATAATCACAAGGCGCTGTGTGGTCAGAGCAGCTGCTGTAATGTGCCAGCAAAGACTGCTAGCATTAAAAATGGATGTAAACAATGCAAGATTTGGAATCTTTCTATGAAGTAAGGAACCTGTCTGTCTGTCTGTCTGTCTGTCTTTCGGAAATCACTTGGAACAGTTTTCTCAAAAGCAAGACGCTCTTCACATGCGGAAAACAGAGGGGCTTTTACAGTGATGTCACGATTAACGGACACTTTTCACAAGGAAAGAAGCATCTTGATATCTTGTATTCTATGCCGAATTTGCTAGAAGGCACATGTGATTTAAACTAAGCTGTAGCTGCTCCACACAGTTGATTAAGTTTCTCCTCATGGCACAACATTTCTTAAAATCACACCGTTTGTAAGGGAGTCTGGGATATAGCCTTTATTGGTGACTTCAATTAATTACGTGGTCCAGCTCCTTGACTTTCACACGGACACACACACACACACACACACACACACACACACACACACACACACAGCAGCCCACTTCTTACAACAATCGTGTCAAGAAGATCACAACAACTGTTATTTAATCTAAATATGAAAAGGTCTGACAGCACACAGCCCAGACAGAGATCTAATTATATCATCAATATAACAGAGACTCACTAGGCTATATTTCTATTAGAATAATGGTTGCTGGTAATGTATCAGTGACTCCCACAGATCTATAATTTTACTACTTTCATGGGAACTCATTTGGGGCTCAGATCTTACCTAATTGGGAGCTCAGCTCCTATTTGCTCCCACGTAACTCAAACTCTGGAATAATGCAGTTTTAATTGTTTTTTAATGACTCCTGTTCAAGTCAGATTTGACCCTTATTCATGTATTTTAGTATTGACTTTGTCTGGTCCTGAACACTAGTTTCACTCATCTGTACTCATCAGTTACAGCACCTTGTATCTGACGCATGATTTAGAATTGTTCACAAAACACATAGTCATGCGACCCATGGGTAATACAGAAATATTGATCAGTGCAGCTTTAATGGAATGTTTGATGGGAGATTCTTGACTCAGTTTTAAAGCTTTGACCTTCTTCTTCACTTCTTTTATTCCTTTGTGCAACACTGGAGCCTGATCTTAACCTGAACACTTGATAACAAACACATGGCAACAACCAAATATGTTTAATTGAAATAAAAGCCTGTTTATGACCAACAGATATAAAGCTATTTGCAAAAATCACCCATCTCAACAAGAACTCCCAAGGTGCCCAAGTTGCTCAACCCCCAGATTTATTCTACTGGACAGCAGTCAGTGTGAACACATGGAGCTATAAGTGAAGCAGTGCGTTGAGCTGATCTTCTCAGGATAAAGCAAGTGTTTAAATAAATCTGTTTCCATGCCTCTTGTTTGTGTGTGTGTGTGTGTGTGTGTGTGTGTAGTCACTGTTGTGGGCGACACTGATTCGTGGGTTGACTCCCCAGGCTGCATGTTCGCTCCAGTTTCTATTCCTGCCCGGGATGTGGGGAGGAAACCAGAAAAAGGAATGTGTCCCTTGTCCCTCTGGAGAGCACGGCTCCTTTAAGGATATATTTTAGGAGCGAACTACTAGTAACTTTAGAATCGTCTTTATTTATGACTTTCAGAAATGTTCCTGTGTTACATACATACGACAGCGTGTTTGCTTTCGAGCCAGTAACGACTGGAAATAGAAGCAACTAAAAATGAACACAGTCCGGCCAAAACAGGCAATGATGAGAGTGTCCCCTCAGAGCAAGGGGTAGAGCCAGCATCTTGTTATCAGAAGGTCGCTGGTTCGATTCCCCTGGTCTGCATGTCGAGGTGTCCTTGGGCAAGATACTGAACCCCAAACTGCTCTTGATCCATGGTCGGCTCCTTTCATGGCAGCCACCGCCATCACTGTATGAATGTATGTATGAATTACTGTCACTTTGGACCAAACTCTGCTAAAATGCCTTAAATGTAAATGGGTAGTGGTAGTGAAATGGGACAACCACTGACGTGACGGTGTTTACATTTATATCTGATGGAGATGGAAAAGCATGGATTGGTCAATCAAGCTATCAAATAAAACGACAACACTGCTTCATTACCTGATATGCTAACGGTGGTTTATAGGTTACCATTAGCAACCAGTCCTACCCTGCCAGTCTGCAGTGAGATTAGAGGAGTGGTGCCGACTGCAGCGACTTCACTGCTGGATTTAAGTCCAACTTCAGTCGTCATTTGCAAGCAGCATGCAGCATTGAAACATGTCAAAGTGTGGCACTGTCACGCTCGCATCAGTAATACAAATGTAACGTTCGCTAGCTAGCTAGTTAGCTGCTAGGACATCAGCAAACTATCGGGGATTGTTGCAATAGCTCTTGTGTTCAGAGGTTTACAATTAAAGGTTAGATCTTGTGTGTCTTTTTACAAAAATAAAGGCCACTTAGCCGATGGTTATTCTGATGATCGGGTTATTTCTCGCATATGCGTTCTCTTTTCTGCCCTCTCCAGATGATGACAAACGAGACACTGGCGACGGAAGCCCCCCAAAGCGCCATGGCTGCCCGGCCATGTTCAGCAAGTGTGCTGCTCTATCCGAGGTGAAAACGTGCAGTTAAATCCATTAGAAATGGTGTCGGTGCTGCTTTTGATTGCGTTTTAAAGAATTTATTCCTCATATTTGCGAGTTGTGTCTCAAAAAGACGGTGAGAGAGACAAGTAGACACACACACACCCGCTGGCTGCAGGCAGGAGATAAACCCATCACACAGATCATCACGCAAGTCTATTGTCTCTTTTAAACTTCATTGTTGCAGGAGAAGCACATGAAGTACATCACAAATTGTTGTCACAGAGATCAGCTCTACGTGGGATTAAAAAAAGAGCAGAATTGACAGGCGTGGAGGAACTGCACCTCTGAGCTGAAGCAGTCGGTGTGTTGGGAAACAGAGTGGAGGGAGGCCAGGGCGGAGCAAGCAGAGAGTAAGTATTTGACTTGCTAAAGTTAATGATTCAGTTATTGTACACAAACGGATGGATTTGAGCGCAGAATACTTACAGTCCAAACAGTCCAACACGCTCTCACTCCCAGCGCTTCAAATCCAGCAGCCTGGTCAGTGGCCTTCAGCTTCACACTATGACACCCAGCCTACACCTCTAGTGCCAGTTTGCATGTGAAGGGCTCTGCTGTCAAGTTAGCAATAATATGTACTCTCATAAAAGTCATCAAAGACGTGCTTTCTTAAGATTTTACTGGAACAGAAAGGGGAAGGGTTTGATATTATAACATACAGGGGCTCAGGATAAAAACTTGTGTCTCTAAGATAATCATACCAACTTTTTTTTAAATCAGTTTTAGTCCACAGATATGCATTTATGTATTTTTTTTTTTATTATTCGTCAATTGTTCTTTCATTTATTGGTGATGCTTTTGCACTGCTGTCCTCAAAGATCATCTGTCAATCACAGAGCGTGGGCGGCACTCAGATCTTTTTTCTGTCTTCTCGGCACACCACTGGATTTTCACGATAAACATCAGCTGTCAAAGATTTCAAGAACTTGCAAGAGGCTGAATCAGCTGTCTCTAATCAAGAAAAGGTTCAGAGAAACAAAGCAACTCATTTTTTTTCCACCAAATGAAATTATTGCTTTAACAGAATTTGACAGAAATACGAAACCGTTAAGTTGGGGTTTGTAAACAGACGTTTTATGGAGCGCGATTTAATCAAAGTCTCTTTCTCCCGATCTTAATCGCATACGAGCAAAAAAAAACAAAAAAGACCCCAGGCCACCACACAATCACTCTGTAGCATTCTGCCCACAGAGCAACAAGAGGTCAGAGCCTGCAGCTAGCCTCCCACCACATGCACAGGGGCTGTGTGCGGAGGGAAGGGTGGGGGTGGGTGGGGGTCCAATCTGCAACGGTAGACCATGTGGGCCGCAGTGAAAGAGACAGACGGTGGCTGAGGACAGCATGACAGATGCCCTTTTCACCACCAAATGCAGGCAGTCCACCAGAGGTCAAAATATCAATCAGAAGGTCAGAGGTCACCCCGCCTGCAGTGTGCATGGCCGGGCAAGTGGTTGGACAGATTTGACGATCAGAGGTCATAGAAATCAGCTTTAGGATGGTTTAAATATTACTGAGGAAGCAACAGCCTGATGTGCGCCGGTGCGCTAAATATGCATGGGCGCACCCACATATACACACAAACCTAGACATAGGTAAAAGCAACACTAATGCCAGCTCTAATGCCTCTGCATGAATGAAAGATGAATGAAAGATTTATGCAGAAAGACAGCAACATTCAACCCCGAGGCCTCTTCTCACAGGAAATGGATCCTCTTCATCTCTGTGCGTGTGTGTGTGTGTGTGTGTGTATGTGTGTGTGTGTGTGTGTGTTGTTATTGTGTGTATGAACAACTTGTGAGATGCTGGCAGAGCAGGCTTGTACACACACACACACACACACACACAAAGACCTGGATGTTGGGAGGGGTAAATAATACGTCCTATTTTTAGAGGTCTGCTCCAATTTGTGCTCCACTCCTCTGAACCCAAACAGAGTCAGAGCTAATCAGCGCTGCCTCCCCACCGCCACAGAGAGAGCCACGGCCTGGTTGTTCTTGTGTGGAGAAAATACCTCTGCAGCTTAGCAAAAAACGAAGGGCTGATTAGAGACATCTCCTTTTGTCAGCTCTGCTTGGAGTTACTTGATAAGTTTTACTTTCTTTTGTAACTCTGTGATAGCGTTTTCATTTATATGTCTGTGCATGATATTTGTTGCCACGTGCATTTTAATGTAAACCACATTGAGTTCATTTTGTAATTTTAAAACTTTATTATTTAACAGCTAGGGTTTGGAAGTTATTTAAGAAGTATTTTTTTTGTATAATATATTTGTAGAAAGTCTCCAAATATCCCAACAGCAGTCATTATATCAAATGCTCTGAGAAATAAACGAGAAAAAAACCTGCATCTGTGTCTGTTGCAGGCCTTTAATAAGCCCCACCAATCATCACATTCAGCCTGTATGAATAGATGAGATTGGCTACTTGCACACCTCTGTCTCCATCTCTGTACATTGTACTCGACACTCATTGCATATGAGGAAGTCTTCCACAAGGCCAGGTGGATGCATTGCTAATAATCCAGACTATATGCAGCAAATCTGAGATGAATCAATTTTTCACAAAGCACGGAACTTGGTACAGTTGAACAGTTTGGGACCCCGAACATTTTCAGACATGGAGCCCTCACGAAAACACCCTGCAGCAGCCAAAACTGAATTGTGTACTTTGCATCATATCTCCTGAACCAAACATGATAACACAGAAAAGGTGTCTGCACCTATATTTTGATGGTCAAGGATTACAGTGATACCATGTACTACATCATGAACTGGTCAGATTAGCAGTTAGTTGTGAATTCAGGTACGTTATGATAATGACTAGATAGTCCAGATGATACGTCAAAAAACCTTTTACTGCTTCATAGTACCATGAAACAGGAGATATGATGCAAAATACATAATGTAGTTATGGCGGAAAAACGGCCACCATGGCTGCCATGTGACATTCTTGCAATGGCTCCATATCTGAAAATGTTCAGGTACCCAACTGTACCGAGTTTCATGTATTAATGAGAAATTTAAAAAAAATGCAAATCTTCCAGACTATGACGCTGTTAGCAAGCTAGTGTCACTAGAATGGCAGAGAATGTGCAGTTAAATTTCCAAGTGCTAACATGCTAGCTTGACAGCAGGGAGTACTAACAACACTTGTGTTCATTGTTTACATACATTCTGATAATGTTCAGTGTTTTCCTACATGTGACTGAGACGTGAGGTAGCTGGATACAGTTCTAACTCAGTAGCACAAAGCACACATCCCCTGAGCCAATGAACGGCAGACAGCAACATTTCAATGCGATTCAATTCAGAATACTTTATTTGACCCTGGGGGCAATCAAAGGGTTTATCCATTTATTTTTTTTTATTCAAATTTATTTCAATTAAAAGCACTAGCGAACTGCCGCTCAACAGCTAAGAGAGTAGCACGAAGCACACAGCCGTGGCTGGAGCAGCATCCTCTTTCAGTGCTCTTTCAGCGGCTAAAGTTAGCACAGAGCACACACCTGCAGCAGTAGGGAGTAGCTTTTGTTCTTGTGTGTTAGGTTCATCATCAAAAATCAAGCAGCACATATGCCTCGACAAACTACATCCGGAAGATGGTAAACTTGTTTTAAAAAGTCTTAATGTTGACATCCTGAACTATACACCGTTTTATACCCAGAGCTGATAACAGAAGTTGCTAAGGAGTGAGACATCTTGCTTCTTTTTCTCAGCTGTGTTGAGAGTTGCACATGTGCAGTGCCGATCAGGCAGCTGACAGGCGTGAAAGCCACTTCCGTCGGTTACTTTTGAAAAGATGTTACTTCCGTCTGTCTTTCAAACTAAGCGCAGGCAGTTTGAGCTGCCTGATGGAAAGATAAGAGTGCTGAATATTAATCTCCACTCAGGGGCTGTGGACACATCACAGTGACCCTCTGAGTTTTCCTCCTCGTGGTGCCGGGGCTCCTCTCTGGCTGCTCTCAGTGCTCCCTGCAGGGCTTCCTGCTGCTGAACCCACCCTGACCTCCTCTACACGCCTCCAACGCAGCTCACATGCTCTGTGTGTGTGTGTGTGTGTGTGTGTGTGTGTGTGTGTGTGTGTGTGTGTGGGCCTCTCAACTCGTGTTTGGTCAGAAGGTTTTGGAGTGTGGAGACAACATCTTGACCTCAGACTGAAAAATCACAGACATGCACGCAGCGTCGATGTAAACCGTCATGCACACATAGCTTGCATTCCAACTCCGTTTACTTCTGTTTATGGTAAGAGAGGAGCACAGACCTCCGGTTGGTTTGAGGAAAAATGGAGGGGGAAGAGAGAGCGATAAAAAAGAGGAAAGAGAGAGAAAAGTGAACCATTATAGAGATGATCTGATCTGTGGAAAAACAGTTTTAAATATTATCCTGTTTTGATATTTTTGACCAGGGTTTTCACTTTCACATTGGTGAATGTCAGTGTGTGTGTGTGTGTGTGTGTGTGTGTGTGTGTGTGTGTGTGTGTGTGTGTGTGTGTGTGTGTGTGTGTGTGTGTGTCACCTCCACCTGCAGTTGGAGATAATGAAAACTTCAAGATGTGTGTAAGCGGACCTTGAGTGTAGTCCTTTTTTTTTTGTTTTTTAATGACTAAGGTTGGTCCAGTGGTTCTAAAATCAGGGGTGGGCCCCACTGGATGTGCATAGAGCTGCTGCAAGGGTGTGTGGAGGAGCAGGGGAAAAGAAAGGAGTGATGCTAAAGTTGACTGAATATTATTCATGTTGGTAAAATATGCAAACAAGAGCTAGCTGATGCTATCATGCTGACCTTTATTACGCTAAAATTCAATTTGGATTCTTTTCAGTCACTTTTTTTGGCTTCTGAAGGGGGGCGTGGCATATCAAGTTTGAAAGGAAACAATGTACAGTCATGGTCATGTGTGTCGTTCAGGTTGTAGCGATCGTCACCTTTCACACACGCCCCTGTGACACACACACACCCCTTACACATCTGCCAATAAGTTGCTAAAATCCATGGCAGATCTCAAATCAAAGTGGCATATGCATGGCGGGTCACCACGGAAGAGGATGAGTCCGTCCTGTGTGTCCGACTATGTGTTGTCTCGGTTGCCAACCCCTGGCTTTCGGGCCAAAGAGTCTTTAAGTCACAGCTCGCTCAGTGTCTCTGCTTGGATCTGTCTTCATACTGCGTGGATCTGTATCGCCCACCCAGACAGCAGAATTGTTGAGGCCCAGATCTGCTCCACACAAGATACATTCATTCGGGTTTATTTCGTTTGCTCTTCTTGGCTTGTGGCAGGTCATAGCATGGCCATGGACTGCCCAGGTGTCATCACTGGCATGCTTTGTATGTGTGTGTGTCGGATGACGGTGTCTGGTAAAGTTTGTTATCTGGGCCGCGTCCAGGCTGATTGTTCCCAGGAGCCGACAGCTAAGCACTGGCTGGCTATAGGAGGTAACTCCCCAACGTTTTGATAAGATAAAACATACATATATTGTAATGAATGTGTTATTTTATGACTGTAATATGACCATATGATAGTGCAACTGATTTCATTAAGTGCAATTAATAATATCCCCAGTACTGTATAATGAGGATATTATTAATTGCACTTCTGTGTGTTGGACAGAGGCCAGTTTCTTGGGCAGCCAAGTCCTATGTCTGACAGTCTGAGGCTCCAAACTGTGCGATTCCACTCCCAATTCTTTGGGCAAACTTCCACTGTACTTATGGCTGTGTATGTGTGTGTGTGTGTGTGTGTGAGGGGGGAGAGAAACGGTTGGAGGAGAGAGAGACAGACAGATTTCTGGCTTTTATCCACGTTGAACAGGAATTTGTAACGTGTTATTATAGTCGATCTCTCTTTTTCTACATCATGACTGCTGTCTGGGTGACTGTTACTTGGAAATATCACTGATATGATGGATATGTGTGTGACGGGCTGAATGTGAGTGACCTGTACACACTGGCACTGTGAAGGACTTGCATTGAGCGAGCAGACAGAGAGCCCTGTACAGTATAACACCACTGAGCACAACAGCCTTGACATAAAGCTCCGTGCTTCTTATTTTATTCACTTTGTTGTCAGTGACTGTTGATCTATTTCTGTAGTCATTTATTAGGTCAGTGGTGATGTCACATCCCCTTGCAGTGTAAGACTTGAGGTGACAAGTCAAAGGAAAGACCTGAATAATCTGTGAAGAAGCACACTGAATGCAGATGCGGCTCCCTGGATGTGCTGAATGTACCCCTGCGCTACATTTCATTTTTACTCCACTGTATTTATTTGACAGCTATAGTTACTAGTTACTGTAGCAAGAGCTTATAAAATATGACTGTCATAGATCAAGCTTCCCATCAGTGTATGAAATCCAAGTCGATTCACAAAACACGACGGAACTGTTTTACTGACTGATTAAAAGTCTTGTTTAATGGATCCAGCGTTCTCATAGGTTTCCTGTGCTCTAATCACAGTAAAATGACTAACATTAAGAATTTAAAGGTCTGTCTTCTTTGCTCGTATTGTGATAACATCAGATGTCCCACCATTCTCTGCCGTCCTTTGCTTCCAGCATCGCTGTGACCACAAATCCAGCAGCTTGGTCCGTGAAGGGCTCCACAGAGTTCACATAGTATGACATGTCATGACGTTATGACTAACAACATTGTCAAACGGTTTGTGCTGCGTCGAAGGGCTACAGTTCATAGGGTTTTCTTTGCATTTTCTTCCAACTCCCACACATTTTCCTAAACTTTAAATGTACCAGACAGATACTGCAGACAATCAACATTCATCCGAGGTTTTGCAGAATCATCCAGCGTCGGTTCCTGTCCAACAGTGGGGTGGTGTTATCACGATTAATTATCCCGACTCAGACAGCAGAACATTGTGTAAATTACAAGATGGATGTTTGATAGAGGGAAAAAATGATCAGGCAATATTAACTCAAGCGAAAGCATTACTCCACACTAGATTCTAGAAGATATGACTTGATCTTGGGCCGACTAGTAATCGAGCAGCAGAGCCTAAAATCTGTCAGTATCAGGCAGCTGTAAATCATACTGAGGTGAGAAGAAAACACGTGGTCGGTGTACTTTATAATGCTTTAACCCAAAGAATTCAACTTACTTTATTTTGTTTGCCCTGTTTTAAAAAGTAGCATTCTATCCAGATAATGGACTAATGATGGAGTAATGCAGGTTGAACACTGTTCGAATGCATCTGCACCGGACACTCTCTGCCTGTCAAATTCTCTTGGCACTCATCATCCCTTCATGATTCCTGTAACTTGACGGTGACAGCAGCCAAAAAAATGATGCAAGTGCTCGGGTGTAATCCCAGCGTCCTCCCGGGAACCACAGACTTTGCTGCGCGTGTCTGACTGCTCTGTGAAGGTTTAGCTGCTGTGTCCCACTGTAATACGCCGAAGTGCACGAAGGGGATCGCTCACAGCCTTTTTGGAGTCCTTTATGTACACTTTTTTTTGTGATTCTGCACTCCTGCACAACTTTTGCCTAAGGGAATATCCCCAAATTCATTGTGTTGTAATGTTAAAAATAGGGATAACAGAGGACTAGAGCCAACAGGAACTTGCTCACAAAGCTCGCCAGTAAGCGCTGCATGCAGTTGTTTGACTAACGAGGACATGATGATGATTACCAGGTGTTTTTCCAATGATTTCATCAGACCCGATGTTCTATTTTGTTTATAAACCTGTCGAATCAAACTACATGTGACGTGGAGGCTCATTCTACAGGCCAAATGCCTCTGCTCCACAGCCCCAGTGAGTCCGGCCATCTACATCTAATCAAACTCAGACGCTTATAATGTTCTGATTGTATTTTCTTGTATGTATTTATTGCTGAGTTTGTGTTTGTGTTGTCTTTTGTGTACTTGCTGTTGATTTCTATGTATTCTAAAGGTCTGTCAAGGGACGAGCATTAGCAACGTTAGCTTAGGCTATAAATGCTGAGGCAAAGAACGCTCTGCCCTTCGTTTCATCGGGACTTTAAATGAAGAAAGTAGGAATATATTCCTGGATCTGCACCAAAGGTTAGAACCCAGAACCATCCTCCCGCCAAATTTGGTCGAAATTCATTCTGCAGTTGTTGTGTAATCCCGCTGGCAAACCGACCGACAGGAGCAAACATCACCTCCTCGGTGAAGGCATTAACTCCGGTCATATGCACGTGATTGGCTGAAAGTTTTAATGGAAGTCTTTTTTTTCGTTCTGTCCACCCGTAACTCGTCTGCGCTCCTCAACTGCAGCTGCTTGAATTAGTATCACTTTAGCGTCCATGATTTATCGCTCCTGACATATGTGCTCATGTATTTACAACATAGACTCATTCCCCCGTGCACTCCCATGCACCTGTGGAGCAGATTTATGGTACACAAACTCCCACATATCACCACACGTGTCTTCCACATTAGCAGGATGAGGAACAGTCTCGTCTCGGACAATGGTTCATTTAAATACAAGAGTTTTGTTGCTGCTTAAACTTGAAGCAAGACGAGGAACCCCCCCCCAGCCTCATTGTTTATGCAAAGTCAGCTGCTATACAATCCTTTTACACCGATAACAGAGATGAGATCGCTGCTGCGGATCTGCAGTTTTCTGCCGACATCTGCACTATCTCAGGCTGGTGCACACACATTCGCCCACGGGCGTACACACACACACACACACACACACACACACACACACACACACACACACACACACAGTGTAATCTGATTGTTCCGGAAAACTGAATGTAAAATTGCAATCAGTGTAGTGCAATTATTAGCCATCCTGCAATTCAATCTGCGCTCTTCTCTGCCTCCTCCACTGCTGGAAATCATCACATTCGCTACAGGCAAGAAAGATGAACAAGTAGGTGGAAGGAAAGACAAAGACAGAAGTGAGTAAGGGATAGAGAGAGGGAGAAATAGGTGAAAGAAAGAAAGAAAAAATCAATTGCTGTCACATCCATCACGGAAAATACAACGGCGGGGAGAGACGCGGAGAGAAAAGAGCTGGGTACGAAATGGGCTCAGAGACGGAGAAATGGCTGAAAGAGAAGCAAAGTGGGAGTAAAGACGGAGGAGGAAGAAATAGTTGAAAGAACAAAAGCAAAATATAGAAATCAATTAGTGTCACATCTGTCGGAGGAACTGGAGCGGTGGAAAGAAAGAAAATGAGAAAAGGTTGAGGAGGGGAATCACATCTGAAAACCTGCATCTAAAATTCAGAAAGCTTCTTTCATGAACCTACTGAAATATTCAAATGGCAGTAACCAGGGGACGGCACATCCATCGGCCTAATATGTTTGATATTTCCTTGTAGAAATAAAAGCCGGGGCCGTAAAATATTGATATCTGCTTCCTAATGACCTGTGGAGGATGTGGAAGGAAATGATGATGTATAGAGGAGGAGAAAGTGGAGGAAAAGGGAAATAAAGGAGGTGAAGTCAGAGACCTATTTCTCCCAGGTGAGGTGAGTAGGGACCCAGGACACACATTTTAATGGCCTCCAAAGAATATGATGAATACCGACATATACCACAGACACAAAAATGTATTTCCTATTTTGTATTGATGAATATGTGGTCTTATCTCACATGGTTGGGGTAATGTATTGTAATAAAATAAAATAAAATAAAAAGATTTAAAGACACTGATTGCGCAACTTTTGTGGCGAAGCAACAAGCAACACAAGCCATTCTTACTCCCAACATGTCAGATACAGCAGCTTGCTCAGGGACCCTATGCTAGTAAGTTTGAAGCTGTAAGTGACCCCTCTGGTGTAACTCGCTGAAGTGCCCCTCTAATGCAGTATAAGTGATTAAGTGATCAGGGTGGTTGGACGGGTCATTCCTGGAGACTGGGCCTCACATTGCATTTATGATCATGAGTGACCTGTTTTTGATTTATGTAACATAACATTAACATAAGTAATTTACATAACTTACGTACAGTATGTGAGTTGCGCCACTTGCGTAACTTACATACGTGACTGCGGAGCCCTTCACGCGAACAGCTGAAACTACCGAAACACCTCGCCATCTGTGTGAAAGTCATACAGGTGGAATGGGAGGACAGTTTGGTTGCTCCACTGATCCTCCAGCTAGTGGAGGTACTACCAGAAATGCACTTTGCCAACATTTATCCTGGCGATTGGGTTGTACCGAGGTCCCTTGACCTTTCCTCCAGGCTAATCCATCCAATTCTAGCCAAACTGCTATTAAACAACTGGTTACTTTAATGCTACCATCCATCTATCCACCCATCCACCAGATGAATGACCACTGAGCCGGTTACTGCTGACGTTTAACTGCTCATACTTTCTTTCCTTTTCAGTCATTTTTCTTCGAATATGTTCTGCTGCTGTCATTAGTGCAATGACCCAAATTAGCCAAAGGATTCATTAAAGTTTGATATCATTTTTATTACTTCACGTCTAAGTTCAGTCCGATAGATAAAGTGCACGCCGACTGAAATAATATGACACAAAAGATCTGTGTCGTCTGATTGGGATGCACCGATGTTATCTGCCAGATCTGGGCTACACTCACCTTCTCAACCAGGTCAGGTAACCACTCTGGTCACTCTTTTTGTATTTACATTGCATTAGTAAATACATTAACAGGAAAACAATGATATTTAGTTTTATACATATTAAAAGAAACATAATGATCAACTGAAGTTAAGGAGAAATGAGAAACAAGTTGGAAGTTCCCTGGAAATGTGTAAGAGAAATTACCAGCTTTTTATAAACTGTTTGTTGGAAGAAAAAAAAAAGCAGAATATTTGAATTAAATATTATTTATCACCCACTGACCATGAAATGTCTCCATCTGCAAAAATAAAGTGTTACGGACGATCCTGACTAGAAAGCACTGGAGGGGGGTCCCTGGTCGCCCCTGAGTAACATACGCCATATCCACATTGATTATTACAGCACATTGCTGTTCCATTAGGCCGAGCGACTGCTTGACCAACCAAGTCTAATGGAAAGACACAGAGCGGTGACCGCAGCCGGCGCTGGGCGCTTCGCTGCTCCACCAAATATTTTGGTCAAATGATTCAATTACTCCGTCAACAGAGCGGTGAGCCAAAGAAAGCAGGCCGCCCCACTCTTTTTTAATGTGTGTGTGTGTGTGTGTGTGTGTGCGCGCGCGTGCGCGCGAGTGTGAGTGTATGTGCACGTGCGCACAGGGACCTGAAAGGGGACCTAATTGAAACCAGCTGTTCCACTGAGACCGTACTGGAACGAGGCCAGAGAGCCACATTAGTCTGACACGGATAGAGCGAGAGACATTTGCAGAGACAGGGAGAGAAAGAGAGAGAGAGCGAGATAAAGGAATGCGAGGCCCATGCAGAGAGTCGTGCAGGGAGGAGGGGGGAGGGCTCGCTGTTTCTCTCCAGACTTTGGGGACGATTTGATGGGTTTTTTTGTACTCTGCACTGGAAGTGACAGACAGGCAGAGAGCTCGGTGACGGGAGCAGCTCCTATGGAATAAAATCATCGCCATCCGCAGCAGCAGAGGCGGTGCAGCAAAAGAGCCGCGTTGTGAAAGGAAGCTTATGTGCAGTACGTTAATCACAGACAAAGTATTATCTTCGTCTGTTTTCATGGCTTTGACCCAGACGTTAGAGCTTTAGGGCAACTGACATTTCCAAAAAGATGTAATCGCTGACTGAGTCTTTAAACACTGTTTAAAAGTTAAAGAGTTTAGCGCAACCAAAAGCAAAACAAAGATGGGAGGGTTACCTCGACTGTCTCCAGTAAATAGGCCTATCCCCCACAGCTTACAGAGCAGATCTCTGGTTCACGTTGAGCTGCTGTACTGGCCGTCGTCGGGCGCACACCCTCACACACACACACAGCATCATTCAAACTGTTGTTGGCCTGTTCACACTAGCCCTTTTTACACAGCCTCTCCACATTATCTCCGGAGCGGTGGTTCACCAATTCTCCGCCAATGGTGATTCACACAGAACGAAGCCGCTCCCTGAAGTCTTGGTCGGGAGGGCTGATGACCGCGGTGATTTATTTTCATCACAAACACTCGGTGAGTTAAAGTTTTTTGCCGGTGACAGACGCTGTTTTTCAGTCAGAAATGTGACGAAGAGTTGGCAGGACAGGCAGGAGGACAGACGCTTCTCCACGTACAGATGTGGTCTTTGTTTTCCTCATATAAGTTGCCAAAGACAGTTATAGTTACTATGTTACTTTTGTTTGGTCATGTAACGTTGCTTTGTGGGACATTTCTCTGTATTTAGCTGAGTGAAGGACCTGTGTAGTTATCAGACTGTCAGACCGACGCGCCCTCTCTCCGCGCCTCCGGATTATCCGTTCACACAGGGACAGCTCACCAATAATGCGGCCCTGATACTACCTACAGAGGCGGATCAGCGCCGCAGTGAAGTCCCCCCCCTCTCCGCATCTGAAACTTTCACACAGAGGAGGGTGCGGAGAATTGGCGCAGGATACCCACATGCAAACAGCTGTGTGAATGGCGCTACTGTATTTAACAGGCCGCCCACAGCAAGTGAAATGACACTGGCAGGAGTCGAGCCTTCCCGACCGTTACAAGTCACCATCACCAAAACAATTCATGTAACCAGTTCGTCACCGCCGCCATAGGGTCAACAGAGCTGATAGCAGATGTTCTAGTCAATGCTTGTGTTTCCACCAGCAGCATCGAATCAGACAGGAAGTCAGGCAGCCGAACGGCATAGTGCATCAATATTCAAAATAAAACACAGTGCGCTGACTCAGGTTCTACAGCGCCACAAAGTCAGAAATGTAAACAAAAAAACACACGTGAAACAGACAAGTAACAAAATGATTTACTGCGTAGCCTTCTCAACCACAGTGGAAGCACGCAAATCGAGGAGAAATGATGAAATAAACACAATATGAGCAAGTTGACAACATCAGGCTGACATGACGCTCTGCTTCTGAAGCGCTGCCAGTGGGATATGAAGTCACGAGGAGGATGAAACAAAACAGCAGTTCACACGCCAAGTAACAGAGACCTGCCCAGTGGAATCAAGGAGTAAGGCCTGGTTAGTTTAAGGAGAAAAAAAAACGCTGGATTAGGGTTATTAGATCAGGTAAAAAGTAACTACTTTGCGAAGATGATATCTTAATAGTAATGAATGAAATTATGATGTGAAAACAATGTGACAAAGAAAAAGGACTGTAACGATGACATTTAAGAGAATGGTCAGACTGCAGAATGCAGCTGTATAGAGCTCTACAGTCAGTTCCAGCTCACAGTGTGTCTGCTCTCATGGCTTGGCTTTTGTCCGCAGAAGGCAAGCGTTTCCAGTAAAAAGGCGCCGACATCCCACCGTTAACGCCTTGGTCTGCAGCAAAAACAGACAAAGAGATGAGCTGGATGAGCCAGATGTTTTTTCTCAGTAGAGAAACCAGAGCCAGACCAAACCAGAGCTAAAAGACTGAATATTAAACATTCCTCAAGCAGACACAAACATGACTCATGACTCATGACATGATGATTTCAATATTGTGTTCACAACTTTCTTTCCACTGCTCCTAAAAGAAAAAAAAAAATGTTGACTCACATGGTGAAAATTTATTTCAGTGATGCACGATGAACATTGGCCCGACAATGGTAAAATGCATATTATCAGCTATACTGTACATGAACATCCAGCCCAGTCTCCGGGGTAATGTTAGCAGTTCACGTTTCTGCAAAACCACAGATATGTGCAAGGCTGCCATTTGTACCAAACATGGCACATCACCATCACATTAAATTAGCTGACTTTCACACCAGGAGGCGGAGATGATGGAGGAGGAGTTATTACAGCCGTCAAGGCTGCCAAATGGTACAGCAGAAGTCAGATGAGAGGATATTTTTAAGAACATAGCAAATGTTCACATGTTTCTGTGGTGCCAAAACCAAATGTAGGACAACCTGCGGACATTTTAGACAGAAGATAATTTGTCATTGTGGTCATACAAAGACATTTTCTTTGGTATATACCAGTGACCAGCAGCGATAGAGAACAAGAGAAAGACACAAAGTCAGCCACAACCAGATGAATAAAAGAGAAGAATAAACAAATGACTGAGCAAGATAGACAAAATGAGGCAGCACCGGGGGGACAGTTCCGCTCATTTTTGTTTGGACCAAAACCGGATGCCAATAATATGAATCCAAATTGCTTTTCATTGCAGTATTTACACACTCTCGCACTCAGCATGAGGCAGCGTGCTCTCTGGTTGGTTTGCCATCTGTAAATAAACCCAGAAAAAACAAAGACATTGCTGTTGTTTCGGTCATGATGTCAGAATGCTGCAGCCGGGAAGCCACCGCCGTGTGGTTGCCGGTGTGGATGTTTCTCTTTTCTTTTCTTTTCTTTTTTTTTTAACAGCAACATTTTGTAAATACATGTTCCAAAATGGTTCCTAGGGAAGGGAAAAATAATTCAAACACAACAGTTCGTATCATATCAAAATAATTTCCCAGTCTGGGATCATTAAAGTATTTCTATCTATCTATCTATAGCTATGCAATATTAGGTATTGTTCAGTCCTCACTGCAGGAAAAAGTTTGAAATTATTGGTTTCTTATTGGTTTCTGACGCAGAAAGTTACCAGTTTTTGTTATCATCAAAAAAAATTGGATCTAGATTGTGCATCCCTATTTAACTTGATGATGACGACCATGTGACAACAAAACAAAAGACAAGGACATTCTCATTTGTCTCTGTAGGAGTGTGTTCCAGGATTTTACCATTGGTCAGACGAACCTCCGACGGTCCTGTCACCTATGTCACACAGTCACCAGCAAGAAGTTTGCTCAGTTGTTATGGAGGTGGATCTGTCGACAAGCTCAGCAGCTGTTATGAATTCACCCATGGCGCTTTTAGGACTTCCTGTCTGAGTTGGCTTAGTCGAGCACGCAAGTTCACGCCTTACCTGACAAACATCAAAGCAAATGGACCTGGAGCTGGAACCATTGTGTCAGTCAGACACAAGCTGTAAAATATCCCAATAACTCTGACTATATGTATGATTTGAATGGTTCATTGTTTGGCTTCTGGGTTTGGTTTTACTATCATGCAGAGTCTCATGGATGATGTCGAGCAGTTTGCTCAGACAGGCATCAGATGAAAAAACAAGCCATGGCAACGCTGAAATGATGAAACTGGAAAGCAAGTCTCACCCTGCGAAGGGCACCATGTTTTCACCAACAGCCTGGCCAGACTCAATCTTCTGAGAGTGGTTATCTGACCAGTGAATTGTTTCAGACCTGACTGTTTAAAGCCACTTCTGCAGTCAAGTGCAACCGAAGTGGAACAGCATAAACATTTGCAGGATGTGGAGAGGAGGCAGTGGCACCGCAGGTATACACCACTAATTGTTGGGCTCTGAAGTTTCAGCTCTGCATAATCACCATTCATCTCAACCAGTCCAACAATTCACTCTCGTATTCTTTTTGTTGTGAGTCATGAGCCGGCGTTTTGACATATCCTGCATGTCCGGGGTTTTTCACAGGCTTTACTGGCACCAGTGTGGTGCTCACTACACCGTGAGAGTCTAAATGTGATCTTGTAGATTTCAATCTAAGTAAAAGAAATCAAAAATCAAAAAGTCAAAGACAACAATTTTTATATTGTAACATATTTTCTTGAGGCATCTCATGTGGTGGATAGGCTTATTGTTGTCAGCAGTAGTGTTGTGTCGGTCGCGAACGTGTCGTTCAAAAGAACGAATCGTTTGAGTGAACGAAGTGAACGGAATCACTTCAGGAACTGATTCGTTCCTTTCTCAGTTCAGTTGAGCTCAGCAGCGAGCAT
>CAEMYA010000084.1:1276180-1289041 GCA_903131615.1 Diplodus sargus
TGACATATCCTGCATGTCCGGGGTTTTTCACAGGCTTTACTGGCACCAGTGTGGTGCTCACTACACCGTGAGAGTCTAAATGTGATCTTGTAGATTTCAATCTAAGTAAAAGAAATCAAAAATCAACAAAAAGTCAAAGACAACAATTTTTATATTGTAACATATTTTCTTGAGGCATCTCATGTGGTGGATAGGCTTATTGTTGTCAGCAGACAAGAAGACAGGAGGTGGATTACAACATTGTACACACGTGGGACTTCAAAATAAACTTCACACATTGATTTTATACTGTGCAGCTGTTTAATACAGTTACATTGTGACTGTAGAAGAATGTGGAAATGCCAGCCTGGTCACCAGGGTAACATGTTCGCAGTTATTGCCTCTACAAACCACAAAAATGTTCAAATTTGTACATGTCTCTCATGATCACCACCATCAGTCCCGAGGACTGCAAAGCCACTGACCACAGCTCTGGGTTTCAGCATTTGTAATTGTGAAACAACTGGATATAGCTGATGAGGGTACGCCACATTTTGACATTTGTAAACATGACAGCGCTGGATATTTTTAAAGAGACCTCAGGACGCCTCTGGCCGTGTTTGTCGCGTTTTGTCGTTTCTGTGACGTAACTTAAGTCGTACAAACACAGCACTGCGTCAAGAGAAAATGTGAAAATGTAACCAAAATAAACTAAGGGTTGCAACTAGGGATGTCCCGATTCGATCACGTGATCGGAAACCGGGGCCGATCACGTGGTTTCAGACTCGATCGGAATTGGACGTTACATCCCACTCAGGGATCGGATAAATCCCTAACTAAAAAATGAGCTGCATTTAATACTACTCATTTGATCCGGAAAAACAAAACAAAAAAAACACTCAAAGAATACTCAATACTCACTCAAGCAACACAGGCAAAGACACAAACACTTGTTTCCTACTTAAAAAAGAAAGAGAAGTATCCTCGAGACAGCGACATGGCCAAAAATATTACAGAGAGGGTAATTAAATGAATCACTCTGGATAACCAGCTCATCTCCGTGGTAGAGGATCAGAGTTTTCTTCATCATCTGGATAGACAAGCAACACGTCCACGTGATTTTACATGACAATGTAAGAAATATGTAAAAAGCAATGGATGATATGGATGCACCAAGCGTGGGCTGCGTCTCACACACTTCAGCTTCTGTACACGAGCTGTATCACAGACTCACCTGCTAACACAAGGAAGGTGGTGGCCAATGTTGGAATAGCATATGCAGAATAAGGAAGAGCCGTATGAAAGAATATACTTTGTTTCAACAAAATTAAAAAAAAGCTGTTAAGGACTGTATGTTTAACAATGATGATTAAAAAACCCTGTGAAACCATACGTGGTTCTGGTTTGTATGTAAATTCTGGAAACTGATGTCAGAGGACAACTCAGAACACATGTACACTTTCACACAGACACAAACGTTGGCGCTTTATTGGATGAAATACACTTGACGCTTTATTGGGTAAAGAATAGTATGTGGAGCTATGTAGCAACTTCCCCAGCTGATACAGTTGGATTACTTGTTAGTGACAGCACATCGATCCGGACAAGGAACTGAAAATGAAGGAAAATCACTGTTATATACCAAAGCTATACATGGTCGTGGGTTCCCCTGTGATAACAGGTAACATTTTTTTTTTTTTTCAAAATCACAATTAATTTTTTTAATTGATGCCTATCTGTATTTCCCTACCCAACCTTTGTTCCTGAATGCTAAATCAGATGTCAAAGTGTGGCCAGCGAGCAGACTGTGCATCATCCTTGAGGACGTGTGGCTCTGTAGAATATTGCCGTTTTTCTGTCCTGTCCACATTTGTCAGCCACTTTAAAGTCACAGCCACCACTGTCGTAGTCAAATCTGAAAACTGAGGGTGGAGCGCTCATAATGCATCCACATCAGAGTCACCGCACTCAGGTTGTCAGTCCACCGCTATTGGCCATTACTGCCAGCTGACCTCTGTGAAACCAGAGACCCGTGTCTGAACAGGCCTCATGAGTAAAAGGTGATGAATGTCATCAGCTCAGCTGTAGCACAGAATGTAGCACCTGAACCACCTGCACGTATGCAGCTGTCATGAATTATCACTGCGGACATGCAACACCGTTCTCTCTTCAAACTACACATGACGCCCTGCCTACCCCTTTAGAGTCAGCTTAAGTAAAGCTCCATGGTCATGTTGGCAATAATACACACGCAGCGTCCCGTCAGACTTTCAAAATAAAGCTTGCTGACAAACATAGTATGACACTGTCAGTGTCATTAACATTGTCAAACAGTGGTGCGTTGGTTAGGTTTAGGAAAAGAAGATGCTACATCCTGCCTCGTGACTGATGTAATGAAAGTTGTGTTGAGTAAAGTGACTCACGCCTTGCAGCGTACAGGGGTGACTACAAACTGAGAAGCGTAGGGCCACCGACCAGGCTGACGTATCTGACACGAACCGGCTGGGACATGGTGTGTGGAAAATGTATGCATTTGCAGAAATAAAATAAAAAATAAAAAAATTGAAAATGAGGTCACAGAAACAAGACAATTTTATCTGCCGGTCTTCTCCCTTCTCCTCTGCTTTCCTTTCCATGTCGCCTGTCTTCTCTCCCTCTATTCTCCTCATTCATCTTCCCGTCCCATTAATTTTTATTAGTCTCCTTTACTTTGTACGGCACAACTGTGTATGCACAGGCAAAGGCTCTCTCTGCCCTCGCTGTCCCCTCTCCTATCTCCCATTATCTCTCCATACCTCATCTTTCCTCTGGTCCTCTGATCCCCTTCAGAGGCCCCCCCCCCGACACATCCNNNCCCCCCCCCCCCCCCCGACACATCCCACCCCACCCCTCCTCCCCTTCTCCTAGTCCTTCCTTTTCTCTCTTTCCTTACCTTTCCTCTCTTGTCACCTTCACCCCTCGCCTCCCCGCTCCTCCTCCTCCCTCCTTCCCTCACCCTCTGATGATGCGTTTTGATCTGTTCTATTTTGTCATCTGGGTCGTGTGTATGTTTCTTCTCCTCTTGTTTTCCATTGTGTCTCCCTTTGTACATCTTATTTCTCCTCCCTCCCTCCTTCCCTCTCGCTCTCTGTCTCTCGTGACAATCGACGGGCCCCTCTTTTGTGCCATTTTTCAGGCAGACAGCCTCTGATTCATGTGCCCATCATCCCATCCGCCCAAGGGGCCATCGGGGCCAGGCACAAAAGACACAAGCAGTCAAGCATCTCTCTCTCCTCGCTCTGCAGTCGTCCTCCTCCCAGACTTCAGTCTCTTTCTCCGCCTCTTATTCGCCTGTCATTCTGTCGCGCCTCTACTGTAGGTCGTGCTCTGTCAGTTTTCCCCTCTCCATCCACCGTACACCTACCATTCATCGCCCGCTTCCTCGCTTCTTCTCCTTATCCGTTTGCTTTTCGTCTCTCCTCTGTGTCTTCAGTCTCTTCAGTTTTTTCTGCACTCACACACGCGCCGCCCTCGTCACTCGGTGCGTTTATTTACTGAAGCACAGAGAGAACTCGAGTAAGTTTGAAAGATTATTTACAGAGCTGAATTTATTTGGATTGTTCAGCTCTGCCCTGAAGAGAACCTCACTGAGAATCAATTCACAGTTTGGAGAGTTTGGTTCTGGCTTTGTGTCAGGCGTTGACCATAGAATCTAGGAGTGATCCAGGTCTTCTGAAACCCAGAGTAGAGGGTTTTTTTTCGAGAGCTGATGTGATGTGATCATAAATACAACATCATACTGACTTAAAACAAGACACAAATCATGACGTTAGGCCTGTTCTGAATATGATTTGGTGGGACCAGGTTGGAATGGGTTTGTTCCAATCCATCGATCCATTCAGGGTTAGTAGGATATACAGCTGTTAAAAAACAGAGAAATCATCTTCGTCTTTTTTTCAACAGGCACTGGTATTGGATCAGTACACGTTATCTGCCAATACTCAGGTATCAGAATCAGTATTGCGAAGAAAAAAATTGAATCGGCACATAGTTGAAAGAGCAAGGAAGCAGAAGGGAGAAAGAGAGGCAGGAAGTGCACAGGAAAAAAAAACGCCCCTCACCTGTTATGTGTATTCTCCTCATGTGTGGGACATATTCTACACATACACATTCAGCTGTAGTGAAACGCTGGTATGATGTCCACTACAGATGGTTTTCAGGTTTTGCTGAGAATCCCTGTTGTTGTAAAAATAGGAAAGACTCTGAATATCTAGATGACGCGTGAGAAGCGTGACTCACGCAGCCAGTGGGGCCGCTCTAACCTGTTAACATGGACGGCGAAATGAAAAGCCTGACGCTACGCCGGGCCCACACACTGCTCAAGCAGCCAGTGTGGTCAGCCTGTGAGGCCCGATAGTCCCCTTCCAGTCAATCAAGCCGAATCCAATATTAAACTGTATAGTCCTGTATCATTCTGCTGAACTGTTCAGCAGATGTGTAGCAGCCGACCTTCTGTTGTGGAGGAATAACAGGTTGCTAACAAGGGAAACAATGTAAAAGCCCAGCTGAAATGAAAGATGCCTTAGAACCATTTGAGATGTGCACCTACTCAACAATATAGGGCAATTCATGTTTTCCTTATATAAGCTTTAACCTACACTTTCAACCAATAACATCATGTCATCCAGCATCAATCAGTCTTGGCTTTTAAGTGCTGAGCGAGCGGCACAGAGCTCAGAGTTCAGTGCCTCAGTGTTTCTGTGGGTGGGCCTCACTGATCACTGTTCAGAAACGCTCAATTAGAACTTTATTAACAGATTTTTTGTCCTCTGAAGATCTCCAGCTAGATTCGTTGGTAGTTTTAGACTGACACAGTTGTCATTTTCACACCCAGCGCCCACGTTGTATAAATAGCAGATGTGAACCCGAGCCCACTTATGCACCCCTGGGCGTGTTGGTCTTAAGGTGAGGTGTGGTCAGGAGCACTGATGGTGGATTGCTATCTTGAGGCAGCAGAAAGCGTTGCAGACCAACAAAAAGCTGGTCTGAAGTCAAAAGCGCAGTCTATTTCCTGCTTTTTAAAGGACTAGATGCACCATCTTTCAGTTGTTTTAAACATTTCCATGAACACAGTAATGTCACCGTAACAAATATCATGGCACATTTAATCAGCAAAACTAAAAACTGAAGAGGAAACTCTCCAAAGAAAACAGAATTAAACTTTTATCTTCTGAAATAAACAGGTTCAGACGGGATATCAGGAAGTGTCAGGACAGCCGCTTACTCCTCTTCGCTCACACATTTAAATATCCTTGTGCACAAATACGCATGTTAGGGAGGGATATACACATAGTTCCTGCTGCTGGAGGATCGTTGCAGGTAATGTCATTAATATTCTCCTCTTTAAAAAGAGTATTTCACCCACCTGCATCCCACACACTATCGATCAGACCCGTCCCACCTGATCCATGGAGCGATATCCACACTATTACACACAGACAACAGCGCTTCTCCTGCTCCTAATCAGTTGAATAAATGTATTTTCCCCGTATGTGGTCAAATGGCATTGATGATTGTGTGGCGGCAGGGGGAACAGGGTCCAGCAGAGGTTCTGGCACACCTGGCTCTTTGAGGGAATGAGAGATCACACCCTGATTGATTTGATTTATGTCATGTCCAAAACGCACCCATGACTAACGAAGGGTCTGAATACAACCTCATTCCCTTACTTTGCATCCTGATTAACTAGCAAGCCCTAAACTCAGTAGTGCCATGCACGTTAGATCAAGCGCTGTAGACTGTTTGAAAATGACCCCAAATATTATCTGAGCCAGGAGCCAAAACTGGCAAGAAACCACCTACTGTATTCCCTATATTAAAACAAAAACAAAAATAATAAAAACACCCTGAAGGCGTATGTCAGAAATCATGTACAAGTCAACCACCCTGTATGTTGAATACAGCACACAGAGCAAGGAAATAAATAATAATGACTGAACGTATACCTAGTGTGTACATCACATTCATGTACATAGAGTTAGACCCGTATATATTTGGACACTGACACAAGTTTTGTTTTTTTACCTGTTTAATGAAACATATTCCAACCATAGTTATATATTGGACATGGACATAAAGTGCAGACTCTCAGCTTTCATTTTAAGGGTATCCACATTCAAATTGGATGAAGGGTTTAGGAGTTTCAGCTCCTTAACATGTGCCAACCTCTTTTAAAAGGGACCAAAGGTAATTGGACAATTGACTCAAAGGCTATTTCATGGGCAAGTGTGGGCAATTCCTTCACTATGTCATTATCAATTAAGCATATAAAAGGCCTGGAGTTGATTTGAGGTGTGGTGCTTGCATTTGGAAGATTTTGCTGTGAAGACAACATGCGGTCAAAGGAACTCTCCATGCAGGTGAAACATGCCATCCTTAAGCTGCGAAAGCAGAAAAAACCCATCCGAGAAATTGCAACAATATGAGGAGTGGCAAAATCTACAGTTTGGTACATCCTGAGAAAGAAAGAAAGCACTGGGGAACTCAGCAACGCAAAAAGACCTGGACGTACATGGAAGACAACAGTGGTGGATGATCACAGAATCCTTTACATAGTGAAGAGAAACCCCTTCACGGCATCACCTGATCTCAACCCAATTGAGCATGCATTTCACGTGTTAAAGACTAAACAAACACAAACAAACAGCAACTGAAAACCACTGCAGTAAAGGCCTGGCAGAGCATTAAAAAGGAGGAAACCCAGTGTCTGGTGATGTCTATGAGTTCAAGACTTCAGGCAGTCATTGCCAGCAAAGTTAAAATTAACCAAATATTAGAGATGAACAGTTTATTTCCAGTTATTCAATTTTGTCCAATTACTTTTGAGCCCCTGAAATGAAGGGATTGTCTTTAAAAAATACTTTAGTTCCTCACATTTTTATGCAATCTTTTTGTTCCACCCACTGAATTAAAGCTGAAAGTCTGCACTTCAACTGCATCTGAATTGCTTCATTTAAATTTCATTGTGGTAATGTACGGAACCAAAATTAGAAAAACTCTGGCTCTGTCCAAAAATATATGGACATAACTGTATGTCTACATACATTATATACAGCATGCAGAATTTAAATTGACAGATTATGCACATCTAGCAGGGTACATATTGACAGTGCATGATGATACAGGATGTGCATGATGAAAACTGCATCTGAAGCTGTAAAGATATGATTTAAATAAACGCATGCCATCAATACTAGGAATGAGTTAACTGCTCAGGACTGACTGCTGACCTTTATAATAGCCCCCTGATTGTTTTCTGTGGCTACCAGTGAAAACAACAGCAAGTATGTGTTCGTGGAAGAACTGGACAAAGTGAAGATTTAACCTGAGGATGACATTAAGCCCAGGGGTGCCCAGAGTCACGACTATTCCAACCCATTCTCACATGGGAATGTGTAGTAGTGACATAGCTAGTTAATGAAAGAACTACCTGCCCAGCTTTTAGCTTCACAGACACAGTCATGTGACATTGAGGCAGAGTGATAGAAGAGAATGGACAGAATAAAAAGATTCTCACAGGTTTAGAACTGTTCATGGTGAAGCTGTTCTACACTGTGGGCCGATGTAGCTGTACACATGATAGGAGACAGGGTCGACCATTCATCTTCTGTGCACCAGTGGTTGTCAAAAACATTTCACGCAAAAACCAAAAGTATCCCTCTTCTGATTGTGGTGAAAGATTATGTCGGGGGATCATTACAGTGAGTTGGATTCATCCTTTTGGAAAGAATTCATTCATCCATTATTTATCAAGACATTCTTGACCAAACGGGGAAAAGAGTGAGTGTGTGTGTGTGTGTGTGTGTGTGTGTGTGTGCATGTGTGTGTGTGCATGTGTGCGTGCACGTGTGTCATGTCTCGTCATGTCATACGTTACAAGACGGAGAGCGGCCATAGCGAAGGACGAGTGTTTCTCATTCATTTATGAGGCCGTCAGCATAAAAGCCAGCCAAGCATCTTAATGACCTATGACTCAACTGAGAGAATAATCTGACACACACACACACACAAACACACAAACACACACACACACACACACACACACGAACAGACACACGGCTGAGTCACGCAAAGTTCACATGTAGCACAAACAGTATCGCGCAAATCACAGTCATACTCACAACAAAAGACAACATCATGGCCTCGTGGTGCCACATAAAGAAATATATGTGACCCCTTAAAGCTGTAGTAACCCAGAATCCATTAGCAGCCATTAAACAGATGGTGACAGTACGGACTGTAATAGCTGTCTGATGTTGCTCGTGACAGTTGGCTGAGTTGAGCTGGCAGCGCGACTTCCTGCTGACAAATGGCACTAAATGACTTCCTGATATGCCTCTGTCTTGTTCATGTGCTCGCAAAACACATCACTTTGTGTCAACTTTCTTTATTGTAGAAACAACGCAGCATTAAAGAAAGTATAGCATAAAACAAAATATAAATACAGTATAAATAAGACTATTGCACACAAAAAACTATACTACAGAAGCCTTGGTACGATGTGCATAATGTAGACATCTGTTGAGAGACCAAATGATTTACTCTAATGATGGAAAGTCCACTGAGATGTTCTTGCCCCATAGAAGATCTCAGATTTGGTTTGAATGAGTTTGAGCCGCGCTGTGCTGACATGGAGGGGACAGTCGAAGCTGATGCTGCATTGTTGGTCTCGTCTGAGGTGAACATGCTGCTGCATCGCTGGAAGGTGCTTGGGTGGCAAAGGATCCACAGGTGTGGGAACAAAATATTTCAGAATGCATCTGAAGAAAGAAAAGAAGTATATGTGACCATTAGCTGTTACATTATGTTGAAAAAATAAAGCTGCTGATGGTGAAACCAGCCAGTAATAGCACCTAAGCCACATTATAGCTGGTGGTGGAAGAAGTTTTAAGATCATTTACTTGACTAAAGTACCCCTCTGCTGCTCTGACTGATATATTGTTATGTATGACATCATAAGATTATTTGTTCTTTCTGTTGGTGCTGCTGGAGGTGGAGCTAGTTTGAACTACTGCATCTACAGCTCTATGTACAGGAACATCAGAGGAATCTGAGGGCTCGTCAGAGGATTAATGGGAGAGGGAAAAATCAAGGTTCTGGTTTTTCAATTTTGGAACTTTTTCTCTAATCTCTGCTTTTTGGTGAGATACTGGATCATTTAGACATTTACTGAAATTAAACAATGTGAGCAGATTTGAGGGTTTACTGTGTAAAATCTTAATTTTAAGTAACTGATGCTGTCAAGTAAATGTAAATATTTGTCTCTGAAACTTAGTGGAGTTGCTTTGACTTGTGAAAATACAGGGGTTTGAAACTAATAATAACAAAATGGGATGGGAATGGGGGAGCATTTTAATTGCCTAACGTAGCTAACAGGCTAACATTGGCTATCTTGAATGAGATGTCAATAGAAATGTATGCCTGGTCTCTGGAGGCAGACAGTGATGGTCTGTGCATCACACTAAAAAAGTAAAGTGTATTTCTCAAAATTATTTTTTGTCTCTTTCCTGTATTTTCCTCCTCTTCTCTTTTTCATGTTCACCCTCGGGCACCAGAGGGATCTGTTTTATTTTACATGATTTTTGATCAGCTGTCAAGGTCAGAAGTTGGAAGTCGGAAGGTCACTTGTTTGAATCCCGGCTCCCCCTGCATGTCGAAGTATCCTTGAGCAAGATACTGAACCCCAAAGTTGGCACCTTGCATGGCAGCCTCTGCCATCAGTGTATGAATGTGTGTGTGAATGGCTGAATGTGACATGTATTTTGAGCTGTCAGTAGACTGGAAAAGCGCTATAAAAATGCAAGACCATTTACCAAGTCCAGTGTGTTGGCTGTGTACGTCAGTTAAGAAGAGAAGAGGTGCTATTTACTGCTGCAGGAAACGTAGCTTAAAATAGGGCCTATTTAACAGGTTATGTAGTCGTGATGAGGACTTTTAGAAAGCTGGTTTTAGAAAGACTTAGAAATAACACTACGTGCCGGCCCTGTTACAATGCTACAGTTCATTTGTGTGTTTAGAGTTGAGAAACTAAACTAGAAACTGAACTGCACAAACATGTTTCTAGTTTAATTTTGAAAGAAATATGCTCATCTCATACAAAAAATAATCTCTGAAGTCTTCAGTGTTAAACCAGGTTGTGAGACTGTGACTCCAGTACATGCCTCATGTAACAAAACTACAGAAATGTCAGTTTACAGCATTGTTACTTCCATTGTTGTTGTTTTCCATTCCAGCTACACTTATCTGCCTCTCTGCTCCGGAATGTCTGCAACTTAATTATGCATGTCAGTGACGAGCCAGAGACTGATCCCTCTGCAGTGCAGTACCTCTGTCAACAAACTTAATTTGTAGAAGTAATCAATGAATTGACTCTCAATTCATTTTAATTGACTTAACTGACAGCAGTTGGCACCACATTTGTCTTTAATTGTCTTTGAAATACAAAGTGACAGAAATTAAAAAATCATACATCATACATTATCATACAGAATACTTTTAAATGAGAGCTATCAGAGTGTTGTGTCTGTCGCTTTCTCTCCTCCTCTCTGTCTCTGTCTGTCTGTCTTTCTGTCTGTCTCTGGGACTTTATTGATCTGCCCTGAACACCGGTTTGTTTACTCCTCGGGGTTTGGATTAGCAGTTAGCATGCTGGAGAGATTAATTGTCTAATCGTTTAATCAGTGGTGAATATTTATGATTTTACATGTGATTATGGCTGTTCCACGAGGTGGATATGTTGTGGAGCAGGGAAAATTGTGCATGCTGTGTGTGTGTGTGTGTGTGTGTGTGTGTGTGTGTGTGTGTGTGTGTGTGTGTGTGTGTGTGTGTGTGTGGTGAAAAGGGAGGTGGGGAGTGAGTAGTACTGGCTTAGAATTATTATTGCTGCAGAGAATAAATCATTGAATACACTTTAGGCCTACCTGCTTTACAGTGTGGTTTACAGGTTTACAATGACGTGTGAGGTTGGTCACTAGCCAGGAAACTAAACGTCTTTTGAGACAGGTTCAATTCCATGCCAATGCCATGTTCAATGTCTACCGATGGACAAAAAGAAGGCTTTTTACCTGAAAACTGTTGTTTCATGTTTATAGCTGGTGGAAGTTGGTGGACTCTAAAGTTTAAAGAAAGTAAAAACCCTATGGCCCTATTTTTGTCAAGTGAAGGAGCGCAACTCCAGATGAACGCTGATGTCACTCTTTGAAGGCTGGATGTGTGAATGCATGACTTACCTTGACTGTACAAAGCTTATGATCGTGTTGCATCTGCTGTGAAGGTCTTTTAAAGAAAACACCGGATGATGGGAAATAAAGCAGAGTAGTGTTTCTTTTAGATCGAATGCTGGGTGAGTCATGTTTCAGCAGGGTAAGGTGCGAAGTGCACTCGCTGTTCAGGTCTCGAAGCAAAGATTTACCTCAAAAACTAGTAAAAGAATCAACAAAACCGGAGCATCTCAAAATCTTTTCCGACAGTTATTAAATTACCAATTAAAAACAGAGATTATCCTCAGAGATAATCGCACTGAGTCTACATCTCACTCTCTGCGGCTCTCATCATATTTGTTTAGCGGGGAGAATGAGAAGTGACGGTTCCCTCAGAATGTGGGTTCTGTATGTTACAATCATGGAATCTTAACAGATTAAGTGCAGCTCTGAGCCTCCTATCCTGAAATGGGAGAGGGTCCCAAATGCTGCTATGAAATACATCTTCATCATGACAGAATGCATTGTATACCCTGATCTATAGGCCGCGATACCATTTTAAAAGTCAACTGAGGTTTATTACAAGTTAAAGGTCCCATATTATTATTTTCTCTGGTCTCTACATATATAAGCTGGTTCTCCCTGAGCCTGCCAACTCCCAGAATAAGGGAAAGCAAATGATTCCTGCATGGTCTCTGCAGCCCACCCACTGGTAAAATGGGGCTCCTACAGGCTGTTGAGATTCAGCACCTTTCGTTACATAACGAAAGGAGAGATGTTCATAGGCCGGCCTCCTCTGCGCAGTGATAGGCGATATCCGAGAGGGGGGCGTTCATCCCTGAGGTGAAGTTCAGTGTGTCCAGCTGTAAAATAGCAGTGTTTTGCAATGTCATCACTCAGAGTTACACACGCAAATTGCTCAGTTGTTGGTTGTAAAAATCAACATAAGTGCCTATATTCTCTCCCAGCTACAGAACAACAGAACAGCTATCAGCTTTGGTTCCTGTTCGTTTGTATGTGTGTGCTAACCACTTCACATCGGACTGCTTTAGTAACGAGGGTCGGTACAAAGCTGGCTTTGCCTCGACACTGGCCCTCATAAAAGGATCAGTCCCACCCATACCAGACCCAGCAACTGCACCCGAGCCACAGGTAAGAGTCGCCATATTTTGATAGTATTTACAGTTGCCTACATGTGTGGTGAAATTAGCTTGAAATTGGCTAACTAGTTAGCTCCGCTTCGGTTGAAGCGAGTTTAATGTTAACAATATTACGAGGGAGCTTGGATGTCAGAGTAAAAAGTCTGGAAACATGTGCAGAGTGGAGACAGAGACGATGTGAACAGTGTCCAGGAGTTTGGAGACTGTGTTGGAGACAAACACAGCTTTCGCTAGCTGTTAGCCATTAGTTATATGGTAGTAACTGTAACAACACATATGAACAAACTAACATTATTCAGACACACTAACCATTCTGAAACGTCCTCTCCTTCTGGGTCTGATTCTGGGTCAAACGGGTATGGTTGAACGAGAACATCTCCGCGAGCCGCGATACATATATATATATATATATATATATATATATATATATATCCACAGTAAAAGATTAGCGCATGCTAATGCTCTCAATAGAGCTCAGTAGAGCG
>CAEMYA010000084.1:1298953-1316731 GCA_903131615.1 Diplodus sargus
TTTTTTTTTTTCAAATTTTTTGATGCACGCATAGTTGCCGGACAATTAGGCACACCTACCAGTAGCATAAATAGAGAAAGAAATATACATTTAAGTGGGGCGGTGGAATATAAAGTGTGCAAGAGCCAAAGCAAGTGATCTGTACATCGATCCTATGAGGTTTTTTACTCTTTATTTTAAGGGTTATAGGGTATTCTCGTTAAAACATAATTTGCCTGCTGCCAGCTTTATACATTATATTAATAGCAGGATACTGGTTTTGTTTACTTTCACACCCAGGCCTAACCAATTGTTCATGGATAAATTGTGGTAAAAACATCTAAGGGCACAGACTGGAAAAGTCCAAAGTTGCTCAACATTTTTTGGTAATGATACAGCAGCAACCTTACGGCAGGAGTTGGGTAAGAATGAAGAAACCAGCAACAGCAAGCTCAAATTTTAAAAGTTGAACATACACACCACCCAACTACACAGACACTGACTGCCCTGTGGCTCGCGCCGACCAGCAGGGAGATGTGTTAGCGGTTAGATCGCTACGTTGAACAAGTGCTCGCAGGTTTTTTTGCTTCGATAAATACATAAACAGCTTTGTTAAATGACACAATCATGTTAACATATTTCCAACTACATAATATCTGTAAGAAAAACACCTAACAGTATCATAATGAACATAAACAATGAACATGGCCATTGTTAGCACTCACTGCTGTCAAGCTAGCATGTTAGCATCGGGACATTTAGGCTGCATGTTCTCTGCCATTCCTCAGTTACCACTAACAGTTTTAGCAATACAGCCACGTAGCCCTGTGGAAGAGTCCATCATGCGCAATGAGAACAGAGTTAGTGCAGGCAGACAGGTGCGTAGGTAGACAGACAGCTAGCCTGTCAAGTCTTTTCATATTGGCTGAATGAGACCATTGGATAGACGAAGACAGACACAGTTACTGGATCTATTTTCTTTTTCTTTTTCTTCACAGGGAGGGTATTGCTCACGAGCACTCTAACCGCCGAGGTCACTGGCCCTAATCCGTCCATGTGTTGCAGAGCTGTAGGGACGCACGTCTCTTCAGTGGCGAGCTGATGCTGCATCTACGATGTTTCACAAGGCGGGTCAGTGTGGGTCAGGAGATATGGGACAACCCTTTAACACCGACGCGTGATACGCATCGGTTGCTCGCTTGACAGCTTGGTGTAAAAGCAGTAGCTCCGTCCATAAACTCGTACAGTCTGTCGTACATGTGTTGAAATAATCAGGAAGGCAATTAACCAACAGCGCGGGACTTCTGTTGAACTGATTAATCTCTAGCAAATCATAGTAAATCTGGGAGAATTCTAGTTCTTAGCTGATTTTCTCTGTTAAAAGACCCAATTTGGTGATAGCCGAGTTACCCAGTAGTGACCTCAAAGAGTTTTAAAACATTAACATTAATCATTAAGACGAGATTAAATATGTGGAACCGCTGGCTCCTGTGGGCTCCAACACCAAACGGGGGATTGAAGTAGAACATTTAAATTGAATAGTCAATGTAACAGTGAACAAAAGTGAGTCATTCTATGCAGGGCTTCCTTCATTTATGAACTTCAATAAAGAGAGGAAGCAGTCTGCCCAACAACACTGGTGTTCATCATCTGTTATCACTTTTTCCCCCGATGCAAGGCATGCCTGGCTTCACCCAGGAAGGACATTTATTCACCCATGTTAATGTTTTAGTGGGAAATAAAAGATGGGCGGAGAAACAAAAGGACAGACAGTCGCCCGCTCTGTCTTCCAAGGAGGCAGACGTTTGACCTAATTAGTATGCAAACGTATGCGCGAGTGCGGGAGGGCATTCGGTCGGAGGTTGTTGGTGATTTAAGGCGGGAGAGGAGAGAACTCTTCCTTCCCTCCATTCATCTCTCCACCTCTGCTGCCTTTTGTGCCCACAGCCCTGCATCTCGCTGGCCTACATTCGCTCCCAGACATCTTTGTGTTTGGGCGGCTGGAGGACGAGGCCAGGCGGGCAAGACCCAACAATCCATAAATTAAGTTGTGAGAAAGTAGGAAAAGCAGGGCACAAGGCTTTACTGTATTGTTTTTTTTTTCTTTTTTCCCCCTTGTGATGTGATGAGGGCAACAACAGTTGGTATAAGAGCTTTGTCTGTGGGTTGTGTTTGCATTGTCTGAGACAAAGATGCATTTAGTCGAGCACTCAGATGTTCCTCAGGCTCAGAAAGACAATGGGCAGACTACCTCACTCCAGCTGAATACCTCAATCCCCCCTTGCAAGAGCCAGACAAAGCTGCAGTAATGATGATGTAAATCTGAAAACAAAAGGCAGAGAGAAAGAGCGAAAGGAGAAATTGAATGAGCATGTTGGCATTTGGTAAGAAGGGCATTCGGAAACCCCTGCTGTTTCATCACATCACGCATCCAAGACACACTTCTCCTCCGTCTCCTCTGGCCTTTGGTGCGAAAGACATCAGCGCTAATTGTCTGTGATGCTTTCGGTCCCGGGAATAAGACGAGGGAGTCGGAGCGGTTGCAGAGGACGGAGACCAGACGAAGGGCGGACGGGACGGGAGCGGCGGAGGGGTAATGAGGGGAGGAAATAAAGGAGAGATGGAAGCGAGCATGGGAGGAAAGGGCATAAAGGGTGTGGACAGACTGACGGAGGGCAGAGGAGGAGACAAAGGCAAAGGGAAGGAAAGGGAAGGAGAGGGGAAAGAAAATGGGTTGTAATAAATGTCTCAAGGAGGAATCCCATCAAGGCTTTCTCAGACAGGGACACGGGCTGGATATTGAACCTGGTCACCTCCTGTACAGACTAACAGACAGACAGGAGGCTGTTACATTACGACTTCCACACTGGTGGAGGCAGTCGGGTAAAAGTCTATATCAAAACTCGGCTATTGTGAAGAAATCTAAAAGGACGAGATGAGGAGAGGACAATCAGAGGAGGTGGGAAGAGACAAGGCTAAGAGGAGAGATGACAACAAAGGAGAAAAAAGAGGAAGAGAGGCAGAAGAAGAAAAGGAAAGTTGAGGTGAGGAGAGGCGACAACAAGGTGGGAAAGAAAAGGGAAGAGAGGGTTTGAAAAGAACAGCAGGAAGTAGAAAAAAAGGAAGAGATGAGGGGACTGACAGTATGAGAGGAACAAGAGTAAGAGAATAGAAATGAGGGGAGGAAAGGACAGAAGAGGAGAGGAACGAAGACATGGGAGGAGACTGGGGAGGAGAGAAAGGGTAGAGACAAGGAGAGGGAGGAGAGGACAAGAGTGGAATAGAAAGGAGAAATGAAGGGTGAGAGAGAGAGGGGAAGAAGAGGACGAGGGGAGAAGCGAAATGGGGATAGGAGAGAAGGAAAGTAGGGTAACAGCGCAGGGGGAGAAGAGGAGGAGCAGAGGGAAGAGGGCGAGACAATGTAGGGGACGAGAGGGGCAAGGACGGAAGAAATGAACAGACAGCAGAGGAGAGGAAAGAAAGGAAATGTAGTAAAGATATAAAGGTATAAGAAAAGATCAAGAAAGAAGTAAAAACATTAGGAGGGAATGAATGTGGGAGGGAGGGGATGAAAGGACAAGGCGGGGAGACAAAAGAGACGGGTAAGGGAACAAGACATGATGGGAGGAGGAACAAGTACCGGAGAGAAAAAAGGAGGGGGGGAGGAGGAGAGTCTTAAATATCACATTATGTCAAATCCACCAGTCCGGCCCAATCATTCTCTCCTGCTTGTTTCACAGGAGAGAAAGTGCAAACACCGAAACCTGCCTGTGCCGGAGATTTACACCGAAGGGTGCTGCTGTGGAATGTGTCACCACTGTTCAAGGTTCAAACACGCTGTATCTGACCTCCACTCGCCTCGGGCTGCCCTGCATCTTCAACTTGGAGCAAGATTAGTGGAATCAATAAATACTAGACACCTCACACAGAGTGGCGTCTTGTACCAATATATACACATCTGACTGAGATGGCTTCACACTGAAGGATAAAAAATAGATCAGATGTGCTAAAGAAACTGATCCACACGAGATGATTGTGTTTCCTAAGTGACATCAGATGGATTGTCATGAAATTTGTCATAGAGATTGATGTTGCCCTCTTAGTGAGTTGAAATAACTCTCATGGTCGCCTCATAGCACATCCTCAGACTTAAAGGGCTGAATAGGTCGATTGTCAGAATCTTTTCGAAAATGACAAATCACCATTCCAAAATCAACATGGACTCTTGTCACACTGTCGCTGTTTGGTTAGGTTTAGGACCACATCAAGTAAAATTTGGGGTAAAATTACTGATTACTTCTGTAACTTCCATTACAATTATACCCCCGTTACCTAGGAACCGCTACGTTATGTACCGATGTAACTTCACTACATTAGTAAGTAAGTAGAACTCAGTGTTGTCTTCTGGTGTCACACTGGACATGAACAGCGGTCTCCTGGATGAAAGTCCTGTGCTTGTTTAACCCGACCGTCCATCCCCGACGTCCTCCCTTCCCTGACTTTTCGCTCTTTATACTTCTCCTCCTCTCTTCCTCCTTTGCAGCTTTAATAATCACCACAGCCACTAGAGGTCGTTGCTTTTATTTGTGATTTGTAATTTTGTGTTTTTCTTATGAGACAGGCTCAGAATAAAATATTTTGCCTTACAATTGTGGTGGTGCATACCTCTGCCAGGGCCCAACAGTCCCTTTAATTCAATCAAGCCCAATCCAATATCAAATAAACCATTCAAACTTGCTACATCCAGGTTTTTATTATGATCCGCTTTAAATTGTTCTCTCACATTGACCTCCTTGGTCGTCGAATGGTTACAGCAATTTTAGTGAGCCTGATAATACGCCAATGGATCAGTAGCTAAACTATTAACAACACACACTGATTTTATCTCCAAGCCGTCAAGAGCACTGAACTCAGACTGGAACAGAACTGGTCCAATCCGCCATCAACCACAAATCATATGAAGAATCCTCGTCCTGTGGCAAAAAGGAAGCTGGTGGTTTAGAGCAGAGATGTAACAGAAGCGGATCACTATGCAAAATACGGGAATATTATGTTGCCTTGTCATTTGTTTCAGGGGCTTGAGAGCCAGGCTTTTTCATTATTCAGAGAGGCCTGCTGGGGGATCTGTAGTTTGATCTAACTCATGTGTGTGCTTCTTTCTGTTCTAAAAACAGACCAGAGTGGATTGTGACGGCCAGAGCTTTCAGCAGCTGGCTGACAAATCGTTGAGTCATTGGTATTGATCAACAGCCCTATCGACCCCCCCCACAGACATATTACTCAGTCATTCTGTGCAGTGGAACAGTAAATATGGGAATTATTTGGTCTTGCAGGGTCGCAGGAGCCTGCAGGGAGAGGTCTGAAGGGAGGGGGTACAAAGGTGGCGACAAGGACGGAAGATCGGATGGACGGACAGACGGGTGTAAAGGACGAGAGCTCTACTGGACTGTTGGTCAGCCTCTGGTCTGCTGCGTCCTTAGGGTGCGCACATAAAAGCACTCCACATCAACACCATTACAAAAGAAGAAGAGAAGAAAGAGAGGAGAAAAGACATGAAGAGATGGAAAATGACATGCAGCCCTTTTATTCCTCCGTGAGCAGCGCTACCATCTCTCAGCATCGTTCTTTTCTGGATGTAAGCTGTCTTCCATTCTCTCTCTCCCTCCATCCGTTCATCCTGCTCTGTTCGTGCATTCTCATCACGCTGCCGTCTGAACGAGCCCGGCGCTGCGTGTAGCAGAGAGCAGAGACAGAGCAGCAGAAAGATGAAAACACATGTGAGAGGTGATCCTGATATTCTAACCTGCACACATATGGTGAGCCATTGTGACATTTGATACTGAACGCCATATATATTGCAGCTATCTGAAACTCAATTCTTCCTTTGATTAAAAAATAGGATGTTCAGATATCCACATAGCCATCCTTCATCCTTCATCCGTTTATTTTGGCAGCTATTTTAGATTTAGTCCTCGTCCTAAACGAAAGATGCTTATTAGTTTTAGTCACATTTTAGTCATTTTTCTATATTTTAAATCTAGTTTTAGTTGACCACAACTCAAAAGATTTTTGTCCAGTTTTAGCCATCACTTTCTGTCAAAATGCATTTTCGCTTGGCTGGCCTTCAGAATTCTTTTCAGGCTGGTGGTATTCTTCTTACCTAGTTTGTAGCCGCAGGTCTTTTCTTCATCCTTTTCTTTCCTCCCATTACAACCGCACGGTGGGTTTTCCTGTCCGCCAATTTATAGATAAAGGATGTGCGTGTGGTGCAAAAGCCAATCGGCGTTGCCGTTCACACTGACGTTGTGATGTTCATGCCGCAGCTGTCCAGACATTGAAGATAAACAAACTGTGGAGGAGAGGCTTTATGCTAACGCATCTACTCATACAGAGACAGGAGAAATAAGGAGCTGTCATGGAGGGAGTTAGACGAGAAAGTCAGATTACCTGGTAAGTCATGGAAATATGTCTCAGCACAACATAGCTCTCAGTCTGAAGTCTATTCAGGGAACAAGCATTTTAAAAGTTGTTTGCTTGTCGTCTGGCCGACAGACCTGACGATGCATGAATTCAGGCTTTACAAGCTGGCATTCTGATGTTTTATTTCAGCGTCCTTCTGATCCATTTATTGCAGTGAGATCACAGTAATATCTCTCTGTTTTGGGTTCATGCCAAAGTGATATGAACAGAGACGTCTACTTTGCCTGGTCACAGTTACTATTTATTGATTGTTATCACACCTATTAAGGAGCTGCCACTCAGTGGAGACAGGTGGACAGACAGACACTCTGCAGCTTGCATCCCTTTGAGGCTGACTGGTACCCAGATCTCAGCTGCTGTCATCCAGATGCAGTTCCAGATGCTGAGAGTCACCCAGCTGGGTGCTGCACGAGTAACTAAATAAAAATGAATAACCCCACAATCAAACTCAATAAGTAACGCAAATATTTCCTCAGTCCCAACCTTTCTTTCTCTTGTCAAGACAAAACATACATTTCGTCAAGGTTTTTATTCTGAAAGATCCATTTTTAGCAAAATCTTAGTCTTGGAAAAAAGGTTGTTGATGAACAGTTATAGTTTTAGTAAAGGAAATGAACAGGACCTTAGACAAATGAGGTTGCTTTCGCAACAGAGGAAAGACGCTGCCGCCGTCCTTCTATTTCCGGCTCACAGCCGCGGGAAAAAAATCTCAAGCCTGCACAGCATGCAAAATCCGAATCCAATCTGATGGAACGTATACATGCAGGAGTAACGCGACTATCAATCGAATAATCTAGGTCTTAATTCGACTATGAGAAATCCAATCAGGTCTGACTGTAGTCAGACTGAGGTGTATACATGCATCTTAAAAATCTGAAACTGAATGAGTGCTCCGGGTCATTTGGAGCTCAGGTCGACAACCTTGAGATCTTTGTCACATTGCATTGAACGTTGCACTGTAACAAAATGGTCGATGTTATTCACTGCACCTGCATATTGTTGCTGATTGGTGGTGGTGATGGTGGTGGTGGTATATATTAAATACTCAAGGTACTGGCGGTTTAATAGACAGAAGTTCTTGACTTTACTTTGCAAAGCTCAGGTGGTTTATTGTGTTAATATTACTGAATAAATCTTTGTGAATTGGCCTAGATCAAACCTGCCACTCTGCGCTCGTACAGGACATGCTCCCTCCTGTCACCCCTTGAAATCCGCAGAAGTACTTGCATCTTCTCCACCCCGCAGTGGCAGCGAGCTTCCTCACTCCAGTTTCAAGTTGTTCTTTCCTCTTTGGTCACAGTATCCTGAGGGAAAGGCCCACTTGCAGAAATATGCTAATGACCACATTATTGTGCCGCGGTTGTGTTATTCCATATTCATCCTTTTTTTTTTTTTTTTTTATTCTTTTAAAGTGCAAATGAACGCAACACAACAAAGCTGTCTCACCTACAGCACATCCATCAGCCGCGGTGCTGCGTGTCACAGGGTGCAACTAAAAGTCTCATTCTGAAGCCCGTTGTCACTTTAATCACCCAGAGCAGGGTTTGAATAGTGCTGTCTGCAGGCGTACATACATACATATTGATCACTTAAAAAATATGGAATGTGTCAGATTGCGTCATGTCTATCCCTATTTCAACAGAAGTAGGTCACACAAAATTATGAATGTGCATTTGTGTGTGTGTGGCTCTACTATACCTACCCACTGTACCCACGTTTTAGAACCCATTTGGCTTCTTATCGTGCCAACCTGTTACCCGTCTGCTTTGACATGTCCGCCCCCATGCTGCATTGTCTCGACCATACTGTTTCTCACCACAAAAGACACACACACACAGACACGCACACACACAGCCTCATACACGTTTGTCAACACATTAAGCATGTGCCATTGGAGGCCCTTTGTCCCACGTGCAGACGGGGGGGGGCTCGGACACAGCCTTTTGTTTGCCGTCCCCGCTGCAGAGCCACGTCACCAGACAATGGGGCCATTGAAAGTGAATTTGCCCTGACACACTTGGCCATATCGGGGTTAAGGTTTCGGGGTGTGCGGCGCGCGCTGACGTAAACAGTGCAAGTCGCGCAGCTGTAGCATTCTGTAAAAATCCGAGGGCTGAAAAGTGTTTGTTTGTGTGTGTGTGCTTTAACTTCATTAATAAGTATTGAGATATTGCATGTTACATTTTAGCAATACATCTCATGTCAAGCTTAAATGCAACAGTGAATTGATCCCACTGACAGTTAATGTGTGTGTATCCAAAGACTGATATATCAGTAACTCTTCATTTTACAGGTCTGTAGATTTTATGGTAAGTAAAATATTAGAAATGTCTTTCAAAATGACACCCAAGTGACCCAGTAAGTACCTGAAAGTTCACCCAACATTATTTCAGAAAAATATTCTGCTCATCATTTTAATTACATCTATAGAGATATATATATAACATCGTATATACATCTTCTGATCAACAGCATTAATGAAAATAGCCTGGTAGATTAATTTTAGAAGTTGATAGCTGGATGTGCCTACCAGATATTATAACATGTGAATAACAGAAAAATAATAAGTTGCTTTCTACGGGGAGACGTCACATACTGTGTTTCATCATTTATCCAATCAGAATTTTTCTTCTAAAAAGCAACAGATCCTGTTTACAGACAGTGTGTCTCCCCAATAGTTATTGGTTGTCATTTTGAAGTCTTCATTTAAAACCTGCTGTGTTTATATGGGTTTGCTAACAGCCTTCGTTGGCACTGAGCTGTATCTCTGGACGTGTTACCGCTGACTGTAGTGTGTTGTTCTGTAGCACGTGCATTTATCGTCAGCAGACTTGACTCACGGTATCTTCACAGGACTCTGTGAAAAACCCATCAGACAGCTGCAGCTGATTCAGAAGGCTGCTGCTCGAGTCCTAACAAGAACCAAAAAAGTAGATCATCGCCCAGACCTGTGAGGTCTTCAGGTACAGGTCCACTTTCAGTCCCTAGAGTCAGAACTAACCTTGAAGACGCAGCGTTCAGTTATTATGCGCCACATATCTGGAACAAACTCCCAGAAAACTGCAGGATCCTGCTCCAACTCTCACCGCTTTTAAATCAAGGCTGAAGACCTTTATGTTTGCCACTGCTTTTCACTGAAGAGATTTCAATGCTTTTATTCTTTAACCTTGTCTCATTTAAACCTTTTCTATTTTAGACCACTTTCCTATTTCTTAACTTGTTTTAATGTTTTGTTTCTTGATGTCTTCCTACTTGTTTTTAATGTATTTTAAATGCAATTTTAATGAATTTTAATGTTATTTGTATGCCCCCGTAAAAAGCACTTTGAGTTGCCTTGTGTCTGAATTGTGCTCTACAAATGAACTTGCCTTGCCCTTGTGCACACATGTGTCCACTAGGGTATTGTGGGGCTCTGGGTTGGAGTTGGATGGTTGCCTTGGTGTAATTGTGAATAAGACACTTGACAGGTATCCTCAAGAGAGAAGAAATTGCATTGAAACACACACACGCACACACACACACGCTCCTCCTCTCCCGCGACTGCTGACACCGCCACTGCTCACACTGTTGTTCCTGTGTGCCTCTGTTCTCCCTTGTCGATACTGATGCGCTTGAGCTCATTTTTATCTGTGTTAATGATGTGCCTTGCCTCATACTTTGGGGGTGTGGAGAACATGGCAATGTCAGGATTTTCTTTTTGGGGTTGGGGGGACAGAATTACCGTATTTTCTTCTGGGAGAGGCAAATAAATGATTTCAGAATGAATGCTACTGGGACCGGGATCAATTCATAATGTAAAAGTCAGTGTGCATGGGTTCTGCCATCTCAAACGATGAGTGTAGTGTTCTTTTGAAAGAGTATTAACACTTAATCAATCATCAAAAATCATCAGTTTTAAGTGAAGTCTGTGACATTTGCTCCCCCAATGACACAAGGTTACAGTTCAGGTTTTATACACCCCATTAACAGTGCATACAACACTGGTATTGATCAACTTTTCACTTAATGTACAGAATGTGAATGACTGACGTGCGTAACATGCAACATATTCACCAGAGAGACAGCACTGAGTGGACCAGAATGGCCTCATTCCCCAAACACAGATGATGGTAGGAACTCTGAGAGAGTGCCTTGTAGTCGTAACGCGTTTCCGAGAAGCGTCTTCACTGAAGGTGCTCTTTCACGTGATCGCAGATAAAGACCTCGTGGCAAATCCTATGTGTTGTTGTCAAGGAAATGTAGCACCTAATTAAACCTTTAATTTACGCTCCTCTTTGAGAATCCACGTGCTTAGTCCAGCCTGCTCCCTTGCGACGACGTGAAATGTCTCATTCATGGTTTCAGAAGGGAACGATTTACAGCAGGCTTCACAGTTTCTGCAATTACCAGCTGTGGCCAATTAACACCAGTTCTGAGTTAGCTGAACTAAAAAAAAAAGGGTGTTGTCTGGTACGTGCACATTGTCAGCCCATACTAGAAGAAGAATCTCTATACAGTTTTATATAGACACTCTGACTCTTATTTATTTTAATGTTTATTGAACAGGGACGATACATATAGCATTGCCACAAAAAAATGGGAAAATGTGATGCACATAAGACGTCTAGCTTCAGCTAATTTGCAGTTTTTGTCCCTGGTCAGGCTTTAGAATGGAATAACATATTCTGAATACAATAAATGCTATTATACAAAAGCAGTGGATAATACAGTGAATAGGTACTTCTGAGGCCCTTAGCTCTTAACTCATTAAAGGTTCATTCTTTGACTGAACCTTCAATTAGTCCTTAGTCCCTGAGTGCATCTAAAACCTTCTTCAATGAGTCTCTTAAGTATTAGAGTTCATGCTGTCCTGCCGACGAGAAAACAACAATCTGTTTATTTCAGATGAATATTACATTTCTTGAACTTCCTCATTCTCCTCCTCTTCATCCTCCTCTTCACGCTCCTCCTCCTCTGTTTTCCATTCAGGTTCCCCCAGTAACATCTCCTGGCTCCTGCTGCCTCATATATTGACAGCTCTTGATCGCCATACCTTTGGGCACCCATGGGTCGTTTCTCTCTTCTGTTTTACTGTCCCCTTATATCTGTTCGTAATCTAAATCGTAAGACATTCTGATGTTTTTTACTATTCATCTTGTGTGGCCTGCCCTCTTCCGGGTCGCCATGGTGGAGTGGAGGTGGAGTGACTCAGGCACCACTTGGCAACGTCTTGGCCTGCCCGGTCGTCCTCTTGGATCCACACTCTGCACATAGATTTCACATAGTTTACTTGTGTCAGATAATCTGTCAGTGACATTTGTAAACTGAGATTGTGTTGTTCTGTTCCGTATATCTAGTGTGTGCCTGTCTGTCCTGGAAGAGGGACCCATCCTCTGTGGCACTTCTTGAACTCCCTGTCAAAAGGTTTTTTTTTTCCTTACTCATACTGAAGGTCTAAGGACAGAGGATGTTGTTCACTGTTCAGGTTTAAAGCCCACGGAGGCAATGTGATTGTGATTTTGGGCTATATAAACAGAAGTGGTTTGAGTTGATTATTTAAAGAAGATGAGTGGATTGTGTTTTTTGCTGTTCGAAAAGACCAACAGAGGAGAGTTGTTGTCTGTTTACAAGAGGTAGCTGTGTGTAAATCCTTTTCCACCTCAGCCTTACAAGGAATTGCTAACAATTGTGGCTAAAGCAGCATCCAATAACAAGTCAGGCCATATGATTGCAGTTGGTACACAGTTAAGCAGCAGACAGTTGGAGTTAACTTAACTGACATGAACATTTAAACTCACACGTAGTTAATGTGGATCAGACAATATGCCCAGCTGTTATATATAATATGTACTTTGTGGTTCAACATTCATTCTTTTTTTTGTCTCTGAAGTTGATTTTGTGAGTGAAATATGAAATATTTTTCAGTTGCACAACATTTTTACCAGCCCGCTCACACCCAACAGGTCATACTGCAGCCTGCTCAGCAGCCCTAGGCTTCTACGTTTAATGGTGAAGGTATCCTTCTCAGTGTCACTATGTGAAGCGCCCGTCTGGTGCAGTGCTATAAAGAGTGAGAAAAGTCTGGGGTTGGTTGGACGGGTCATGAGCAGTTCGTTTGTGACCCAGAGTCAGGAGTGACGTGTTTTGAATTTTTGTAACGTAATGAAGTTTATTTACGTTACATGCATCACCTGCATTACACAAGTAATGTCGTGTACATCACTTACAATACAACACTGAATGTAACTGAATTAAGCCACAGTATGATCCTTTCCTAACCTAGATAGATTAATCGAGATAGATTTCTTGCCTAAACCTAACCAAACGGTGACCGCACATCTGACGAACATCTGACTCGAGCATCACGCTCTCGAAATCACTCTCTTCGTTGTCCGAAATATCATATTGCATACCTTCCGCCATCGTGGGTCAAACCTGGCTCCACAGCGTCTGTTCGCTTAGCATCCAACAAAGATGGCGGCTATGTATTTTCGTTTCTGCAAGTGAAGTCCCGCCCATTGGTCTGTGATAGGTCTGTAGCGTGAGTGGGTCCCACCTCTAGCCCCCACCCTTGGAAAAATGAGCGAAGCGTTTGTAGTCTTACGACCTCGACGCAGATATAGGACTTCCTGCTTTCAATGACGTAAAATGACGATTTTTACATCATTGAAAGCAGGAAGTCCAACACTGAAATCTGTAGTTCTCCCGTCTCAGGGCAAACTGAGGGAATGATGCACGACCATTCAAAAACATGACTGTTTTCCTGAAGATACAAAGCTCAATGCAAATCGGTGAAGTGTCCCTTTAAATACCTTTTTTTTGTCTCATTACAAACACCCAGTAGCTTCACACTTCTTGAGCTGTGCTCACTGACATGGCAGCCTTCCCACCTGTCCCTTCACTACTGTCCCCTCCAGTCAGCTTTCAAAGTGAGCTTGATACGCCACATTCTGTATAAATGTCAGTGTGGTACATATAATAAGTACCAATGTGAACGTATCCGTGGTTTGCAGGAACGTGAGCTGCAAACATTTTATTCTGGCGACATCGCTGGTCAGTGGCGCTCACACCGGCTCATCCTTTGTTCTTGTCTTTCAGCAGCTTGTATAATTATGAGGATCACTCCTCAATCTGAGGTTATCTCTTTTCTATGCCCAAAGGCAACCTTTCCACAGCATACATTAAACTCTCTAACACATGCCCGTGGCACTGTATAAGAAAGGCCTGTGAGCCCCGTATAGCAGCTATAAATAATGCAGCCTTGCAGGCGATTCTGAGCACGCAACAGTTTCTGCTGAGTTTTACATTATCGCGTTGCTTTTGAGGAATTTACACACTATACCACAGAGTACAGTGAAGTGAGTGAAGCAGCTGAACACAAGATGGGTATCGAATGGCTCCTCAGTTCAGTACTAGTGTTGAGTTCAGCCACAGAATACTTCACTGATGAGTCAGTGACATGCAAGGCGACCCTGTTCTACAGGAAGACAGCTTCATATACCGGAAGTGAAAGTAAACAGGTCGGTCAGCAACCATCAGTATTTTTCTCTGCTCACTGGTTCTCCTGAATCAAATATTTACCCTGAGCAGTTAGCTGTCTTTGTGAAAAGGGTCACGTGGTAATGTAGACTCACAACAGTGACATCACTTGCGGTCACAGTGCGGTCTTATAAAAAAACATTAATTGAGTTTGACTTACTGATCTATATAGTCATAGTAGGGCGGCTGTAGCTCAGGAGGTAGAGTGCGTCTCCCAGTAACTGGAGGTTGGTCTGGTTCGTATCCCAGGCTCACCCAGCTGCCTGTGGAAGCAAGATACTGAACCCCAAACTGCTGGTCGCCATGCGTGTCGATTGGTGAATGTCTGGAGTGTTGTAAACTGCTTCGACTGGAAAGAGCTACAGAGTCCGTTAGTCATTTATGTTGTCTTATCAATGTTAAGAAGCATCTTTCATTTAATAACTAACACGTATTACAAGGACCTTTATATAAAGCATTAATGTAATTTCAAATTAAATTTGAATGGAACATTTGAAAGGATGTCACATGTCTTTTTTTGTTTTTGTTTTTTTTACTGTAAACAGGGCTGCAAACACAAATACAGTTCTCAGTCATCCAGGTCATGGTAATTCTAAGTGCTGTCTCGTAGGCAACTGGAGGTGTTTCATTTTCTTGAAGATGTTTCACCTCTCATCCAAGAGGCTTCTTCAGTTCTAACTAACTGGAGGAGTTGGCTGACTTTTAGGAACACCCGTCGGTCGTTGACCCAACCGGCCTTCCTGTGGGTTGCTAAGGCGAGCTGAGCCCAAGTGTGAATGGTTGTTAAGCTGTCTGGGGAGAGAACACAGTAGTGCATTGTAGGTGGGTGATACGTTATCACTAGGTCCAAAATACAGCTACATTTATTTTGTTTGCAATTTCCATATATCGTATCTTCACTTTCTGTATTTGTTAATGTGGCACTAAAGTTTCATTACTGTCTGTTTTTGCAGATGATCCTCGTCCAGGAGGAGCAGAAATTCCTTCCTCTATTTTAGTTTTCTTCTGTCCCCCCAGTTCAGCAATGTTTTCACTATTATTTTAAAGGTCCAGTGTGTAATGTGTGGAGTGTTTAGCTGCAGCTAGTGGTGAATTGCAACACTCCCTCGCTCACACCCCTCTTTTCTGAAAGACGTTGGCGAAGCTCAAGGAGCTACGGTGGCCAAGAAACTCATTGTCTAGGAATACATCTAAATAAATCTTACTAACCCGATGTTACCACCAGCTCTCTCAGAGGCACAGACTGAGGCTACGGTGTGCTTATATTCATGATTCATGTTATACATGATGGTGCCACATGGCGACCTCTGTTGAGGGAGACCTGCTCCCTTTATAGATATAAACGGCAAAGATAAAGAAAACTCAACGACAATTATTTTCAGGTGATTATACACTAATACGAATATTAGATTCCATTTCTGCCTGGTCTGTTCCGCTATGCCACTACATTCTACACACTGGACCTTTAAGACATTTTTTATTTGAAAGTTTAATGAAAAAGAACATGTCTGCCCCACTGGTTTAAGTACATCACAGAACAGCACCTGAAGCAAAGGTTGAGGTTCTGTTGAGAAAGTCATGAAGGCTTATTATTTATTAATTTTGTTATTTTTTTAATGAAGTCTGTTACTGAAAAAGCTCGCTCTTGACATGAGCCAATGAGGCCAAGGAGTGACGACGAACCTCTGAACCCGTTGGCGCCCATTCAGCACCTTAACTGTTTCTCTGCGCTCCAAGATGTTTTATCAGCCATTTTATTCTCAAAGTGACCGAGGGAAAAAAGCCATCTCCCTGCCTGAGTTGTTTTATTTCGCACAGCTAAAAACTGGAGGGAAGAGACGGAGTTAGTGTTGGAGAAATGGCTCTGGAGGGGGGAAAAAAAAGAAGGAGAGCGAACAAACACGAGATAACAATGAGACAGAGAGCGACAGTGAGACGCTTCTGGGGGAGAAAAAATGAGGAAAAACAAGAGGGGGAGGAGGGAGGAGAGGCGAAAGAATAGAAGAAAGAGAAAGAGAGTTAAGCCAGATTGAGAGTGTCTGCCTCGGGTGGTACTAGTCACCCTGAATTATAAATGGTCTCTCACTTTCCAAGCCAAAACACACAACCACAATATAATACCCATGATGCATTTCCACTGGCAGGCCACTCTGCTGTCCCCTGGGTTAGCCCTCGCCACTAATCTCTGTCTTCTGCTTTCCTTCTCCTCCATCCCTCCCTCTCCATCTTTTCAGTCCCCGGAGTGAAGGATTTTGCAAACTTTGCCCTCCTTCGCTCTCTCCATCTTCCCCGCTCTGGTCAGTGAGAGCATGTACTGTGTCACAGCGAGCTGCAATCTCCTCAGAAATAGCCCTCTTCCTCTTTTTCTACCCCTCCCTCCCTCCATCCCTTTCTCTCGCTCTGTGAAAAGAGAAAATATTCCATCCACCATCCCCAAACTCCTTCCATGCTCAGCTGTCCCAGTTTCTTCTGCGGCTTTTTACATTTTGTTCTCTTTAACATTACACTGCTGCTGCTCCCGCTGCTTTCATCCTTACTATCTTTGTAATTTTTGGGTCTTTCCTTACCGACCTCACACAGTGTCCTGGTTGATCAGCACCCTTCATCTCTGACTTGCAGGGTCAGATACCCGGAGGCGCACCAAATAAACCAGCTGTCATCATCTGAGGTCACGACCTTTGGCTGCAACATGACGACATCTATCATGAAGGAATTTAATAGAACTGTCATATTGGTTTTCTCCGTCGTTACGGTTCCTCTCGACTAAGGCTGAGTCCTGTTTGGCAAAATACAAAGAATCGATGCTCAACAAAAGGAGTCCAGCTCTCCCTGCGTTTCTGATGTTGTTACAACATAATACTACTACTACTACTACTACTACTAATAATAATAATAATAATAATAATAGATTTAATTTATATAGCACCTTTCAGGGTACCTAAGGACACTTGACAAAGTGGAATAAACATATATGAAAACAAACAAAGCAAAGATATAAGAATAAATGGAGCGCCTGTCAGTCAGCACGGAGGGAACAGCCGCACCACTGTCAACACCGCCACCAGCACCGCAGGGAACAGCACCCTCCGTCCAGAAGCGAACTTGCGTCTGGAGGTCCCATGCACACAGCGGGGGCGACACAGGACACCCAGAGATCCAGTCCCAGTGACAGAGCCCGGGGCGAAGCGACAGCAGAAGCGACAAGTCCAGGAGCTCCCGATCTGAACACCTGAGGACCCCACCAGCAACGGCAGAGCAAGGTATTTCAAGGTAAAAATTCACAAAGTGAAGACTGCCTTAACAAAAAGTTGCTTTCCTCCTCAAACCGGATATTATAAAAACATATCTTGATAACAAATACATTCAACTGTGATGTGTTTAAACTGTAGTGTTTTCAGAAGCAGAGGGAGGCTGTCAGAGGCCGCTGAGCTTACAGTTGCCCCTTTTAGAAAGAAAAGGCGGCACATTTGCAGCAAGATAAAGGCTGCAATGTGCCGCCTTGTCTATCTAAAACATGTGACGTGACGTGAAGCACGAAGTTGGGCGTGAACAGAGAAGCAGGTTGAATGTGTCTTCAAAATAAGAGCTTTACATTGCACCCCACTGGAGTTTAGAACTAGGTTCTTAGTAGGGGGCTTTTAATTTGAAAGTAGTGACGGTTAGTAGCTTGCCGCTACAACAACAAGCGGACAACGAAGACCGAGGAGACGCTAGCATCTCCTGGACCTCAGCGGCCTTCCAGTTGCTCATCTTGATGTCTGCAGATGAAGTGATGGACTGACTGCTGTGATCAGCTGTTTC
>CAEMYA010000084.1:1332850-1373487 GCA_903131615.1 Diplodus sargus
CTATGAGTCAGCACAGGTTGATGCATACCCTGGATCTGGTATTGATGATTTAAAATGTTGATTGACACAGGGCTTTTAAGTTTGATATTGGTTTAGGCTTGATCCTAACAGATCCTCATACCTTAGTAACGGAATAGGGTGATTGTCAGCGTCTCTCAAAATAACATTTACTGCCCTGCAGCTGACCAGAGGCTAGCCAACACTGCAGCTGACCAGAGGCTAGCCAACACTGCAGCTGACCAGAGGCTAGCCAACACTGGAGCTGACCGGAGGCTAGCCAACACTGAAGCTGACCGGAGGCTAGCTAATTGATGGCTAGCAGACAATGAAGCAGACAGGAGTCTAGCATCCCGGTGATGGTGATGCAAAGCTAGCAGGCAGGTGGCTAGCAGACACTGGAGTCGGTACCTCGTCTCAGCCAGGGCTTTTCGTGGTAGTAGTCGCTGGCTCAGGCTGTGGTAGAGGGTGGGCTTGCAGCTTAGTGGCCAACGGCTCAGTAGGGACACAGGAGGAGGGGACACAGGTGTAGGCTCAGGCAGTGTGTCAGCTGACATGGTAGTTGGGCTCACCGCGACATCAGCTATGGCTTGGAAGGAGATGCAGGTGAGGCACGGAAGGTCCAAGATGGAGTTGTCCAAGCTGGAGCAGTGGCAGAGGTGCGGGAGGCTGGGTGGCAGGGTGGCTTGTGGAGCTAGGGTTCAGAGGTAAACCAACACTGGAGAGGTATAAGAGAACCAAGGTCCACAGAAAGAGCAGAAATACATGCAGGCAAAAAGTCACTGATAGAAATACGAGTAAGTCAGCCATCTGCCACTTTGTGGAGTCCAAAACAATCTTGAAGCGAGGCAAGCATACCATAATGTTTAAGCCATGGGGGAAGCCTCGCCCAGCCTCTGCAAAGCACCTCTGAACACACAAAAGTACAAAAACCACAAAAACAGCCCCACCGAAGGTCCCAACCATGACAGCAGCAGTATAACAACTGGGCCACATGATTCACCATCATGTTGATTTTCACACGTGCGTTGTTTTCAGTGAGATAAGGGTCATTCTTATCACATGGGATGAGCAGAACTAAGCTACTGCCCAGTCACCGGGTAATGCTTTAATACCTGAGATTGGCTGCTCTTCATTCTATTCATCATTTTCACCTATTTCATCAGCAACATGTTCTAATTTCCCCTTTCCTCCATATGCTGTATATACGGGCTATGTTAACGGATTAGTTTTCTCCCTCCTGGCAGCCCCCCTAAAGCAACGCTTCTTTTTCCATCACCACTCTTCTTCGTCTTCCTTTCTCTCCTAAAGCGTCTAAAAATTGTGTTGCATATTTATTCATGCAGAATTAGCATCACAAACACTCTTCCCAGGCTCTTTGTTATGCTTCAGGGGGAGGGAGAGTGAGGGAAAGTAGATTACGCTTTTTTTTTTCCCGTTTCTCCGAGGCACACTCAAAGCAGGCTTTCTAGGCTTCCACATGGTTCTGAGCAGAGCTTGGGGCTTATGGAGACGCACTCCATCTACTTGAAGTAAAGACGGCTATGACTTAAAATAATGTTGTTTCTCTGGCATTACTGTTAACCACATCATTTCCTCCCTCTCCCTCGCCCTCACTTCCCCTCTGCTTAAGTCTTATTATTCATCGTCTGCCTTCCATCCCGACATGTCTTCTGCCTTATCCATGCAAAGAGACACTGACCACATTTGACTCAAGTAAAGCTCCAGTTTTTACTTTTACAGTTTATAGATTTTGTATGAAGTGTGGCTCCACTGGTTGATTGGGACTTAAGTGTGTCAGAGGACATGGTGGAGTCACACAGAAAAAAATACTTGATATTACTGAATGAGTTTATTTACTCCTGTATAAATGTATGAATTACTGTGAGTCGCTTTGGACAAAAGCTAAATGTAAATATATGTATTATATTGCTTTCATTATGGTCCAAGGATGTTGTGCAAGAAAGACTTCCTCATGTTTGTTCAAGAGTTGCTCAGGTACAGTAAGGTCATTTCAGTCACTATGTCTACTATAATATCAGTCAACATTGTGTTGAATACAGGGTGCACTTTATTGGCCTTTCCAGTATGGTATTTGTAATACTGGTAAAACCGATCCGTAAAGATAATTTACTCTCCATTTCCATCTGCTTCCCCACAAGATCATGTGCAAGTCCAGCTTCAGGCCACATAGTCATGAAACCAGAATGCTGAAGCCACTCCCAGAGTGGTGCTCACTGTTTATTACAAAATGAATATTGATATTGACATTGAATGTGGTGCATCCAAATAACACCAAATTCAACACAGAACTTCCTCATCAACACAGTTCAACACTGTGAAATGAAAAAAAAAAACTGAACTGTAACAGAGTCATTTCAAAATTGGTTATATGTGCCCCAGAACACATCAAGCGAGACTAGACTCATGACCTCAGTATTACTAAAAAACAAAAAGAATAGCCGTTTCGCTACAGTCCTGAGTGTACCAAACAAACTCAGCTTCACCATTTGTGCACAGAGAATATTGCAGGATATTGCATTAAAGCTGATCATTATTATGATTCTGTTGTTTAGAAACAAATAACAGCTGCTCTAATGAAGAATGAACACATGAAGAACTTTCCCCTCTTTCACACTGTGCAACTTGGCTGAAATGCAATAAAGACGATCCAGTGTTCATCTGTTACACACTGTGATGCATTACCAGAGGATTATAAAACCATTAGAACCCAAAAAATTAACTTTTCTCACAATATGCGCGCAGGACGAGTAGCTTCCAATTAAATGCGTAGTCACTAACTAGACAGCTGCCCCATGAAGTATTAAACTTCATAATCATATGCAGTGCATGTTTCATATCATTCCACTCATCATGTGCGAAATAAATAAAGAACTATCACATGACTTATGGAAGAACTCAAGTGCCTCTTTTTCTGTGAGATGACAATATTTTCTTTTGAGATACACTCACTGATTTCATCGTCCAACAGCGCCTTTAAATCACCAAATATTTCACAGCTCACTTTTAAAGGCTTTAAAATCTCAACCATGGTTGGATGCTGAGTTTCAAAGCACAGGCTTGTTCTTTGCTTCGAGCTTAAGGCTAACGTCAGCATGTTAACATGCCCATCATAACAAACTGCTGATGTTTTAACAGATTTTGCACACAAAGCAGGGTGGAGACGGGTGTGAGCTTCAATCCAAGTCCATCAAATCACACTTTGCATATCCGTTTGGGCCAAGAATGTCTGAAGTAGCATTGGATGGTATGCCAATAAGTTGGCACAGTCTGTACTGTCTCAGGGTTTTCTAAGTGTGGCACTGAGATCTATATATGAATGTTTACAGGAGTGTCAATGTTCCTGAAATATAAAAACCATGGCGATGGGACTTCCTGAGCCTTTGTGAAAAGGAAAAATATTAATGATGCACCACGGATAACATCAATATGAGAAAGTTACATCTTTGGAAAGTGTACTTCATACTGAAAGGCATCATTAGGCACAGAGGGTTTTAAGTTCCTTAATTGTGCAGGAGCTGTGTGTCGCAGCCACTGCTGCAGCTCTAACTGCTGACCATGTTGGTTAGCGGTCCAATGAGGCCAGTCACTAGGATGAAATGTAAGCAGTTAGTGTTATTGTATTTGTATGAGTCATAGCGTGTACTGACAAAAACAGGTATTTTAAGCCAGAGCATGGGCACAGAGAAAATTGTTCTCACTAGTGAAAAGCTGTGTCTGCCTACCACATGCTTTGAATTTAGCACATCAGCTGATTAGTAAAGTGTGGGGTTCCCATTACTGTTCAGAAAAACCACGCTACAAAACAGCAACAACAATAACAAAACCAGCATCGTTTTCGAGAAATTCTGTCATTGTTTATGTGTCAGCATGTGTGCTGCTGGGAGTGTGGTGGTGGCGTGTGTGCTGCCCGTCCCTGTGAGTCTGATGAAATCCACAGGGGAGAGCTTTTAGCCAGTCCAGGCTAAACAGTCCTGACAGTGCTGAGGCCCACAAGGTCAGCGAGGTCCATCCCAAGACATGCATTGGCGAACAGACTCTTACAGACCTTGCCTCCACGTCTAATCACCGTGCCCCGAGGCACAAAACTCTCAGTCTTTCACACCTTCATCCTTTCTCATCAGACTCCATTCACCCTCATTGACTTCTCACCCAACCCTGAACTCCCCCGCACCCTTATATCTTATTCACCCTGTGCCACTAACAAGGTGTGCAGCTCAGTCACATTCTCTCTGTCTTTGCACTCGTGTGGACAGTGACGATGACTGTAATGTGAGGTCTTTATGGTAGTTGTTTTCTTTCTTTCCTTCTTTTTTCTTTTGGTCTCTTTTGGAAGATTTCTTACTAAATAATATTCACATGATAATACTGTATATATGAAGATGGTATAACGTGCACCTGTTCATCTTTTACCTGATTGATTGATTGATTGATTGATTGAAATGTTTACTTCGAAAATGTAAACAACAGGAAATGACAGGCAAGAATAACAGTCCCAAAACTAATGACAAAACATCAATAAAAAGCATAGCGAACAGCGAGACAAAATAATATTTAGAGACAACACTTGATGGCCTTGTTTACATACTGGAAAAGGAGTGGGAAGTATAAACGTATTTAATCCCACCCCTTCTCCATAAATCCATAAGAATGATAATTAATCAGCTTCCTTAATTGTCTCAACCTTTACTCTAATTTATTTTCCTAAACTTGACTAAATATAATATTGATTACCTTATATATTTGTCTTTAAAAATATAGATAAAATGTTAATGTTTCTATCATTCATTTTATTGCTATCATACTGGCCTGTTTTCTTTTTGTATATGAATATATTATTATATATAATATACGGTACACATATGTTATATACAATATCTGATTATGCATAGAAAATACAATGGAATAATGTACAGTATGATGAATATACCTTATTTAAATTTAAACTTTTCGGTAATAATCAGTAATACCACACTTACTGTCTGTCAGACCAATGTGTTAAACAACTAGTGTTACACACTTCTGGATTTGTTTTTAGTCATCAGACCCCACCGGTGTATTTTCACCATTTTCCAATATTTGCTGTATCATTTACATGGCAATCCTTATCATATTCCCTCATTATTTATAATGACAAACATTAATTATTCATATTTTGTGCAGACACAACAGCATTTTGAGCATTCATGTAGTGAAACAGAGCCTTAGTGTCTGTGTCTTCCTTCTTTCTGTGGGACACTTTGGGTATCCATATCATCCAGTGGTAAGCAGCATGTAAACACAAGTCTCTGAATATACTCTCTACTGGGATGGTTTGTTTTTCACTGGGAGTGTTTCAGTCTACATTGTCTGTATTTGCCTGTGTATTTGCCTGGGAAACAAATATCTATTATTGTTAGCAGCTCATGCAAAAGTCGAATACTTGTTCGACAACCTACACTGCAACAGAAAGCACAGACAAAAAGGTGAGACGCTGACCTCAAAGGATAGAGGTTCTTCACATGAATCATAACGCATGAATTGAACAAGATGTCTAATTTACTGTCGAAGAGAATGTTGAATGTTGGTATATGTTGGAGTTCTTAATCTATGAAGAAAGCTTTACAAAGCACAAGTATCATCACCATACCACCCCATCTTTGCTGCTCTTATGGCAACAATTCATGAAATTGGGCCTAACAACCCTGCTTTATTGTGCAACTTATTAGCTACATATGAAACAAAATGTTGCTTTACAAACATGACTAAAATGTGCTTTCAATGTCCTATTTAACCTCTACCAACTGCCTCCATCATTCAGGCGTTTCATTAGTATTGCTACATGCACACTGTGAGCCCTCTAAACAAACTAACATCCATACAGACCAGACTATGCAAACATGGTGAGTGCAGAGTCTTAATGTTGCGGAAAGCCTTGCTGGCTCAATATCAGCGGGGTCACCAAACGGCAGAAAAACCTGGTGCTTAAGTGTGCTAACCATGTCATACTTATATACCTCACTCATAATTAATGCTAAGAAAGTGTGTTAGTGTGTTGTGAGATATATTACTCACATAATTTATGTAAAAGACTGAAAGCAACCCAAGGTAGGGCCTTTTCTTAAACCTAACCAAGTAGTGTCAGTGCCAAAACCAAACCAAACCTGGACCATTTGACAACATTGATAACTGTCCAAAAGTCGTAATATGTGAATGTAATACGTGAATGGTTTGTCAGCAAGCTATAATTTATTAAGTCTAACCTGACATTCTATATTACATGTTGCTGCTAACCCGACCGGCCGTGCCCTTCACATGTAAAACTGACACAAGAGGGGTAGGTAGACAGCATAATTTGAAGCTGAGGGCCACTGACCGAACTGCTGTGTCTGAGGAGTGGAGAGAGAGAACGTGTTGAATAAACAGTTGAAGGCAAGAGCAGCAGATGTTCATCATTTTTGATCTCAGATGAATTAAGGTGTTATTAAAGCTAAAGCTGTACCGTTCGGTCTCTGAAGATGGAAACGTGTGAAAGTTAAAGCACACTGTGAATTGTTTTCTGATAGCAAAATTGCCAGCCTTAACCTTACCTTAAGCCAGCCAACAAACATTTATTGGTATGTACAGTTAACAATATATATATATATATATATATTAACTCTACACTGATGGTGTTATTGTCTCATATTCAGGTTCCTTTATCTTGGCATGCTGTTGTGCTGAGATGTGTTTAGCATTTTCGTGCAAACTCTGACTGCTGCATGGCTATAAGGCCATCGTGTTTACTTCACAGCACACTGTGGCAGGGCTCTTTAGTTTTATTCCCATGCATGCCCCATTTAGACCTGTCTAGCCCTGCCCTGCCATGTTTACCTGGCTGGTCACTTCTTACTATGTAATTTCCTCTATTCAGTGTGACGTTCACTTTCCATATTAGGAACACCAACGTCACAATGAGCCAATTACTCAGTGGCCAGTTACAGTTTAGGGTTAGGGTAAGCTAACTTTCAGTGAAGCTATGTGTCTTTTACAAGGCTTTTCAACTGGCAGATAGGGAGTTTGATTCCCTTTTCAAATGTATGTGTCATATAGTCATCTTATTGTACTAAATCAGCATTTTCATGGGTTTCATTTTTGTATAAATATCAACACCTGTCGATGACAGATAACCCCGGAACCAAGCCTTGGTGTGGAGTTGTGAGCGACAGGATGGATCCCACCTGTAGAGTTAGGCATTATTAGTTATGATATTGTCTACATGATTCTTGTGGTAATGACAAGTAATCATACGTCTCTCTGGTGTATAGGAGTCCATGGAGGTGGCGTTTGGGATTCACCATATTTTGATGCAGTGACTGACCATAGTGAGGATAGTTTATTTGCCTCCTTGCCTCCTTGTACTGTTCATACTTGCCTTATGACTGCATTTAACTTTATTTGTTTTGGTTGGTGAGACGAACCTACTGTGCTTTTCTGTTAGATCCTGATGTTCTAATGCTGGCTCTGTGTTCGTGTTTTAGCACATAACGTTAATTATATTATATCCGACGACTTGTTCCAGAAACCTGTAGATTTGTATTTACAACATTTGTGTTGCACTCGGAAACAGTGGGAGCACCGAATTGTACAAACCTTTGTCATTTCTATGACAACATGCATTCTCTATGGGAACTGAAAAAGAGATGCCATAAAATCATTTTGTCGGAATTTATGCAGTTAAATCCCCACCAGGCCAGAGGTGATGTCTTATCTAACCGTCCATGATCATAGTTCAACCTGCTGCTGTATTTTCTCCTTTGAAAAGACATCAAGAGTCATAATTAACAAAAACCTCAACGTCTCAGGTGGAATCTGTTTTGTTATCGGTGCCTAAAGCTCTGGAAAATGCTCGCTTAATGTCACACCTTATTTGTTTCTCTTATGTGAAATTCAGCTCATAATGAAACATGACCTGATGCATTCTACCACTAAAGACAGGTTATACAAAATGCATTAAAGGCCCGGGGCAAACATTTGTTTCATGTCAAGCGAGCTCCCTCAAGGCCTGGTGTTATGTTCAGGAATTTGTCCTGAAGCAGCAATGCAGATATTTAATATGCAGACCTCCACATTTTGCTATTAAGCTTTATCTAGAAAGACAAAAAGGCTTCATACAGCCACAGAGAGAAAACAAAGTAATGAGAGGAGACTTTAATGGATGTAAGCACACTTTGAAGCTGTGCTTCCACTAAGAGAGAGATAACAGATCAGTGTTGAAATAAAACAGAATCTCTTTGAAGGTTGTCTTTACAATCTGTTTGTTTCCTCTCTCTTCTTATCTGGTTCATCAGCTCCACACCAGCGTCAGGGTTCACTTTGTATTCTGTCAGAGATGTTTCAAGTCATATTAAAACAAAGTGAAACCAGAACTTCTTGGTTGTGTTCTCAAAGTAAGAAAACATCAGTCAAAATTCCATTATCTAATCACACATATCAGAACTTTCAGCTTCCAAGTTGTACTGAAAACTGGGATGGCACTCGGTAGAGTGCATACCTCCACCATGGCCCAACAGTCCTCTTTGATTCAATCAAGCCTGATCATATATCTAACTTTCCAACCAACCATAACTGCTGAAGCATAATTTAAGATCTAGGATCTGCATCAAGCTGTACTCCCTCATAGATACCAGCCACCTAAAATCACCTGGGGGGGGGCTTTAGAAGTCTACAGTGCAAGGCACTAGTGTGGTTAGGGCATGTCCAAGTCCATTTTAATAGTTAAACAGCAGATAGTCTGGGCACAAAGAGGTGGAATTTATTTTTGTCTTCACACAAATCAAACCAATCTAAGTGTTGTCTCCCACTCCCTTTGAGAGCCAGGTGCACCAGGACCTGACACATATTAAACAGTAGCACTCATCTTCACTGAGGGACATGTATGTGGTCCTCGGCAGCTGGACCCTCTGCCTGCCGTCTCACAACCATCTGTCTGACCAACAACTCTGTTTGACTGCATTTGAAAACATGCACTGATATCAAACTGAGGAGGAGGAGGAGCACTGCTGTCCCTCAGTCTGTGAATCACGATCATCCTGATCAATAACGAGAGGGGGAAATACTTCTTTAAAGAGGAAATTATTAATGACATTACCTGCAGCGATCCTCCAACAGCAGAAACCATAAATGATATCTCTACATGAACATGCACATGTGTGCACGAGGAACAGCTGATTGACTTCATTGAAACTCCTGACTCGTTCTCTTTGGAGAGTTTATAAGTACAGCTTTTAGTTTTGCTGACTAAATGTGCCATGATATTTGTGTGAAGGAGCGCGGAGGACTGGCTTCTGATACAGACAGATAGACAGAGATTCCTTGCTTTATAGTTAAATAGATGTTTTCGGTGTGTTAAAAACCTGGACGTGGACATGCAGGCAGTTTGTTTGGCAGAAAATAGCCAATATTGTGACTGTGACAACAAAAAGACAAAGGTGTCCAGTCTGAATCGTTTTCTTTGCAAATGGTACACTAGGAAAATATCCGTTCGCAGATAAATCTGCTAGAATTCTAAAGTCATTAATTGCATATCTCAAACCTCTTCAACAAACAAAATATGCTTCATTACCAGTTCCCTTTTGCCTTTTATTTTTTTGAGACACATCATTGTATTTCAGCTTGCACTGTACTATACAAAAGCCCCTCTGTTGTCTTTGTCTTAAGTTGAGGTGTCCGCTCTCTGCGGCCCTTCAAAGAGGATTACTGCGTGGCGTCACGCTCTCCTTAATGAATATCTGAACATCTCTGAGCCTTCTGCGGCACCAGAAGCAGGTGGGTGGTGAGGAGGCCAAGAGTCCCCCGGTCTTCTGAAAAACTACCAACTGTTTCATCAAGTGTCAGAGGACTCACAACATCTGTTTGATTTCATCAGCGGGGCTTGCGTGGGCTTTGAGGTTCCCGGCGTTTGGTGGAGCGCTTCTGTGTGTCGCTCAGGCAGCTGCACAGACAGACAGCGGCGGGCCCGTCCTCGCCGCTCTCGTCTGCGCGCTGACGGCTCTCACTGAGCAAACAGTATTCCTCTAATAAGAATATCTGAGTGTGTTTACACGCAGGATCAAAAGTAAACTGCTGTGCAATCCAAAAAGTTTCAAAATCTGACAACAAAACTGCTTCCAACACCGCGAGTGGGATTTGAACACGTTTGCAGCAGGAGATCTGAAGCCCAGGAGCCTCTCAGCACTCAGCCATTTTGACAGTCAGCGTGTAGGGGGAGCATTGTGAACATATGGCCCCACTTATCCATCTGATTCCACACACCCCTGACACCATGTAGAGTTGTCGATTGGCGGCGTGCAATAGAAATTAATCCATTAACTCATGCTGTACCATTTATATTTAACCTCGTAATGAAGCGTCGTGATGTAACGTTTTGACCTTGAACCAACAGCTTCAGAGTCGTGTCGATGGTACAGTGCTCTTGTGTCTCTGCCACTTGTTTCTGCTCGGTGTAACTTCAGTGAGAGGGCAGGATCACAGCGTTACATACATGTTTTTCTTCAACACACGTTTTCAACACTGCTCATTTTTGCTGAATTGAGATACTTTTGGGATCTCTGGCTAAAGTGCCCCTCTGATCAAATGAATAAAAAAGCATGTTGAGATTACTGTAATTAATAATTGAAACAGCAATGGTTATTGCCCTTGTTGTGGCTAACACTGCACCTAATTAAGACTGTTAAACTACATAGAATAGCATGCGCTGCTGCCTGCGACACAGCGGCAGGAGGCAGACCGAGCACGACACATGAAATCTACAGCAGGCTGAAGTTAAAGTGAACTTCTCTTTACCCTACAGGTCATTCCTTGACAAATAACACACACACATCTTCTGTAAACATGATACATCAAGTGACTCTTGCTGTGAATTGGTGCTATATGAAAATAACTGACCTGACTGTAACAGCTCCTCATTGCGATCTGAATTTGCAGTCACTTACTTTCCGACTGCTTTCCTTCAAATGTGGAGCGTTATGATCTCTTAGCGTAGATGGGCCATCTTATCAGGTATATACAGTGTATCTGGAAGCAAGTTGGGAGTTTCGCAAATGGTCAAATTCACAAAGATGCACATTGCAGTGACACGGAGGTGACAGAGACAGAGGGGCAGAGGGAGGCAGCAGCTCTGAAGCAGCAGCCAGCCAACAGCTGAACCATTACTGAAATAGTACCCACTTCATACATACACACCTTTTTTTTCAATTCTGTCGCCAATAAGGTATGGTAGTCTCCATATCTCAAGATTGTTCCTAATTTAAAACAGGTCGTGCATTTTTATTTTATTAACATAATTAAACTGGACATTGTTTTTCTGCGTATAATGCATTTATCATCAAAACAGTTCAATCAGATTTTTTTAGCGCTTTTCATACAGCAAAGGTAACACAAAGTGCTTCACATGAAGAAATAGTAGAGGACCCCATTTGGTCCACAAAGCAGCCTCCAGTCCGGCTGTGATTTGACCCAACAGTGTACTAAAAGTAAATAAAACACTATCAGAAATAAAACACACACATCGGTTTCTGTGTGTGGGTGGAAGCATGGCAACAATTAAGCTCCCTTTTTTTTCTCTATTGAACCCCTGTTCCTGAAAGTTCTGTGTATGTCCATGCTCTGTAAGTACTGGTGCCTTATTTACACTCCGCTCAGCCTGCATGTATAGTTAATCCAGTTAACAGAGGGGCACAGAAAGCCTCGCTCGCTTGGCAGTCACAGAGGCTGTGTCCTCCATATCTGTGACCTCAGTGTTGAGAATGAATGGAAACAACAATAAACTAGCAATTCTGTCTTCTGTTAACCATCGTCTGTGAAGGTCATATTGCAGCTTTAATCCTATTGGCTTCATTCAGTGGTGCTCAGTTGGCCTCTATTTGTCCATCCCCGAGGCTGGCTTTCTGCTGTGTCCTTGGACACTGTGCTCACACTTCACAGCCAGTGTGAGTGCCACATCCGCGCACATACAAACACACACACAGCAACACATGTGCATGTTGGTTACACACACGGATCAGTCATGGCCCTGGGGAGTGAGCAGTGGAAGCCAGAGGCATTTTTATCTAATACGGCTCTAACAGCTACTGTGTTTATTCCTGGATCAGTTTAACACCTTCTGCTCACTGCTCGCCCTCCACCCATCCCTCGCCCACTGGGACAGAAAAGGCAGGAGGGTGGTGGTGTAAAAACACTGAGCGTGCTCTATGACACATATGCTCGCTTGTGCGTGTGTGTGAGTTTGTGTGTCGTGGTTGTGTATGTGCCGCTAACAGAGGATCAGAGTTGGGGTTTGATTTCCTCTCACCAAACCGCCTCTAACAGTATTGGGTGCTATTCTTATCTCAGAAGTTGGGATAAACAAAGATTGCGGGCCTTTTGTCCCAACATGGAGGCTCCAGATTGTGTGTCAGGCACTATAACCACCTCCCCATTTAATGCTCGAGGCATGGCCCGAGCATCCATCGCCTCAGAGTGTTCCTCTGGATTCATGTGATATGGGGTCTTCGCATTGGCTGGGCTTACGCTTATATTTGTGTTTGGAGACGCGTGCAGCCAACGTTTTGTGCTTACATGCGACACAATTCGGATTTCCGTGACTAATGTCCTAAATAACTGCAAGTATTCTGTGTGTTGCCCCAATAGTTTGTTTCAAGTGAGCACAAACCAGAGATGCTGCCAAGATGACTTCATGAACAGCAGCCACTGTGGCCACAGGTGTAAACTAGAATGGCGAGAGTGAATACCTCCACCAAGGCCCAGCAGTCCACTTCAATTCAATCAAGTCTAATCCAGTATCAAGCTCTAAGATCACCTGATCTATGATCCTAATCAAATTGTGCCCACTCAGAGATACCAGCCACCTAAACACACATTATTTGTTTTTTAAGGTATGCAATATTCCCTGATAAATTTACAAACATGTCAGAATATACCCTGTAGAGCTGCTCGATATATCGCTTGAGCATCGTCATCGCGATGTACGTGTGCGCAATAGTCACATGGCAGGGCCTGCGATGTAGGAGGCAAATAAACTCATCTAATTTCAAGGGTACCTGACAGGGGTACCTGACACACACTGTGCATGCAGAATGTTCTATTTTAAGATGGAGAGCTCAAAAGGTTCAAAGGTTTGTTTATTGTGATTCAATTCACGTTTGCACATGATAGAACGAAACAAGTACTCAGGTCCCCAGCACAATATAAACAAGCAATAAAAGATAACAATAAGAATATCTCTAAAACACAGACAGAAGTCATACTCATAACTTTGACAAAAAAAGGTAAGATCAGTGCAGGTTAATTGTCCACAAGATAGCAGCAGTGCAGCATAAAATAAAGTGCTATTCAGGTCATCTGATGAAAATTCCTGTATTTTTTCAAATTGCAATATATATCACAGGGTTAAAAAAACAAAAAAAAACCACATCACACTGGCAAGGGTGGTGCAGGAAAAAAATGGAAAGACTTTTATTTTAGTCTCAAAAACAAACAAAGAAACAAACATTTCTTACTGAGCTTCAGACCACTCAGGTCGCTCTCTTCTCATAGAAAACCCAAAAACTCTCGCCCTCTCCCATTCCACTCACATATATAGCGGGAGGGTCCGCCTTTCCAATTCAACTGGCCTATCAGGGCAGATCTCTATAATGGAGAGTTGGAAAGGATTTACAATGCGTAGACATGGTTTTCTTTCACTTGCTCACACTAACAAGTTGTAAATGCATTCATCCTTAGCCTAAAATACCTACTGCACATTCACAACAAAAAATGATTTGTACTTTATTCATTATTTAACTTAATTACCCGTCATGACATCACACATCCATGATCCAATCGGCACTGACAACACGCCTTCTCAGACTACACATAAAAAGGCTACTGATGAGGTGCGCCTCCTCTTTCCAAACCAGCACAAGATGGCCACCACAAAGGACTCCAACTCTGACAGGTTATTACTTGGATTACCACAAGTCTTATATATACATTTTGTGTAATCAACTTAAAGTACAATCCTTCGTATTTAACAAATGTTAGTGGAAACATAATTTAAATAAAGAAAATGGAAAACTGTGTCTGAGTGTCTTTCCACCTTTCTGAAAACTGGTTAGCAACTAGTGAGAGAGCTGGTGCTTCATCACAATCGTGCAGCCCTAATACCCTGTCTCAAAATGTTGAACGTAAAACATTCTTGGACCTGTATCCTCACCTTGATCTGCTCCAAAGTTAACAGGGTCTATTCTGAGTCGAAACCCATCCTCCATCCAAGTTTGGTGGAAATCTGTTCAGTAGTTTTTATGTTATCCTGCTGACAAACCAAACAACCAACCAAATAACAAAATGACAAGGGTGAAAACATCACCTCCTTGGTGGAGGTATTAATGCTGCAGCACCAAAATCTGTGATGAATTTAGAATGAGAGAGTGCATTTCATTGCTCATGAGTTCAACCTTCCCTTTGTAGAGTAATTAATGAGCTGTTTCTTCTTCCAAATGTTAAACAGTCCACATTAAAATTGAGTTTGTATAACATTTGTTGAATAACGGCCACTGGTAACAGCTAACTTGTGAAAGGCAAAACACGGTCCATTTAAAGTTTGCTTGCATTAGCTAAGATGGACCATTTTTATTTCTTTACTGCATTGTGCAGTCTTTACTGCACCTCGGCTGTGCAGCTTCTTTCTCTTCGCAGTGTGTCCTTTATCACAGCCATCTGTGCTTGGTGTTGTAAAAGAGATGCTATCCACAAAATTAAATAAATCACTTTGAAAGAAAATATCTTTGGAATATTTTGATGGAAATTAAGACAACATTGAAGCAAAATGTTTTTTTATGGACAAAGTTTTATTGAGACAATCAAGGCAGATGAACGTTCCATTTTAGTGGCTGTCGGTATTACTTTTTGTAAAATCTAACGGTAGCATTGAGACACTGAAACTGTCATGCAATAATTTCAGTTCTGCCCGAAAAATAAAATACATTCAAACTGTTGAAGGAAAGCTATGATGTCCTGTGTTATTATTGCAGTTTTCCAATTGTTAAATATATCCTATATAGAACTACATGAAATACAATGAAACAACCAGCCTTAAATAGCATTTTCCTGTCGACCCTCAGCAACACTTGTGATCACCTCTCATCCTGTAAAAGCCTGGTTGTTTATATGATTCAGTGTAGAGTTCTCAACGGGTCGGGCCGGCCCGACAAACCCGACCGGACCCGCAGGTTCGGGCCGGGTTCGGGCCGAAAAAATACGCAAATGAGTCGGGTCGGGCCGGGCCTCGGGCTTCGGTTGGGTTGTAATTTTCAGGCCCGTTGAGAACTCTAATTCAGTGTGATATGAGCATAAAAATAAAAATAGAATGTGGTGAGAGAGACGGAGCTGCAGAATATCTCCAATGTTACCAGCAGGCTTTCTCTGATATTCTTCCTTTGATTGGAGCTGTGGGATTAATATGAGATCAAGCTCAAAGAACATCATACCTGGCCGTTAACATACGTATTGATGGATCATTTATGATTGTATCTCACCTCTGCCCAATATGCACTATCCAATAGTGCAGATCCAGATAAATGGATCCAGGATTTTTTTTTTTTTCATATTTTGTTTAATTTCCTCTGGAATAATGCATGGATGTTAAAGGAAAAAATCAGCAGCATTTAGGTAGCTGGTACCTATGAGTGAGTAAAATATGGATAAAAAGGACTGTTGGGCCCTGGCAGAGTAGAACGGGTCAGTGGCAGTACATGTTTTTTTGCATGGATAAATGCTACAGAGCGAACACGACAGACACTTCTCTGTGCAGCGTTAAGTTTCACTTTCACATTGGTTCGGTCTTGTCTCCTACTTTAAAACACAGTAATGATCTGCTCATCCAGGTTGTTTTCTGTCATTTTTAATGGGTTGATGAGGACAAACGATCACAAGTAGGACCAACTTGCCAGTACCATAACAACATAGATGGTTCGTCTTTCAACAAACTGATCAGCGGGGTTCCCAACACGTCACCCACACAGACCATGGAGCGACACTCCCATACCGCCACACCAACCTGGAACGTTTCACCGCACCGCAAGATCCAATGAGTCCAGCCGCCCTGTGCTTCCTGTGCTCAAGCAAGTACATGCTCCGCGTCAACGCACGTTACGTAACTCTCCGTGTTCACATAATCGATGAAGTAAAGTACGCCGACATGTCGCGCCAGCCCTACAATAAGCACCACACACGAAGTAAGGCTGACCGAAAGCACAAGTCACCCTCTCCAGTGCAAACTGTGTTTCTTCTTGTTCCTGCAGCTGATGTTTGTGCTTCATTGTGTAGAATGTAAGTGCAGAGAGCTGTTTTCATATTCATGGCTGAAAGTGCACATTTTCTCTTTGCTCATTTAAATTCTGATTTTAAGAGGCAGGCCTACAAATGTGAAAAAATAAGTATGGTAGGTATTGATTTGATCTGATAATCCATTATTTTGCTTATACTGTAATGTTACTTTGGTGATCTATTCTGTGCACACAAGCAAATGATTTCTGATAGTGGGCTACATAAATAAAATTAACTTTTTTTTTTCTTGATTTCACAATTCAACCACTGTCATTCAATGTCTGAAACGAACTCATTACAATCCAGCATGTAGTTGTCAAGATATTTGGCCTAAAAGAACAAATGTCAACCTTGGCAAAAGTTAAAAAGTCAGAGGATCACCAAAGTCAGTAGGATCATCCTCTGGGCACCATGGATGTCAGTATACAACCTCATGGAAAGATATTTTTTAAAAGTTTTGAAACATAATCGAATGGCTTTCAGAACAGTCACAAAAACACTGAGCACCAGATTAAATGTGTGCACACGTGTTGTTTTAAACATATTAACAAGCCTGCTAAAACCTGGCTGCTCTTTGTGAAGAAACAACACTCACATGCACACACATTCCTTCCACTGTGCAGCTCTAGCAAATCCAGATGTGGCTGTTGGACGAAGACAGACTACAAATGGTTCTGGCAGTGGAGATGTGTGTGTGTGTGTGTGTGTGTGCTTTATGTGCATTTGTGTGTGTGTGTGTGTGTGTGTGTGTGTGTGTGTGTGTGTGTGTGTGTGTGCTTTATGTGCATTTGTGTGTGTGTGTGTGTGTGAATAACTGTGGAGAACGTTTGCTATCTGACAGTGAAAACAAACAATGGCTTTGACCTTTAACTGCTGGCAGTAACATTAGCCAAAAAACTATTCAGGAAGAGTGCATCTTCAGAAAACACCCACAACTATATGCCTAAAGGAGGTGTGTGTGTGTGTGTTTTTCTTCAGTTTGCGGGAACCTTTTAATTATTTTTTTGCGTGTGGTGGTGACTCTACAAAGCCAATGTGGAGGCTGGAGCTTTGCTCTGCAAAGTTCTAAGCTCCAGCAGAACTGTGGGAGGCTCAGGGAGGAGAAGAGAATGATTGAAAGAGTGGAGGAAAAAATAGGTCACAGCTGTTCTCTATCTCCCCCCCCCCATCCACCCCCAACCAACTCCAAGCACTCCAGCCAACCCTATCCTGTCCCACCTTCTCAACAATCCCTCCACCCCAACACACACACACACACATTATTTGGTGTCTGCTGAGGCCCAAACCTCACGTTTCTTGTGTTTATCTTCTAGGTGAAAGGGGGAATGGAGGAAAAAAAAGACACTCCACATTCCACAGGACACATGCTGGTCAGAAGAGGAGGAGGAGGAGGAGGAGGAGGAGGAGGAGGAGGAAGGACAACATTAGATGTTTATCAGTGCAGCACTGTCTGCAATGCTGGGAAGTAGTGGCCCTACATGAGAATGGTTTAACTATATTTTACGCCAAGTTAGTTCAACTTGAACTGAGAACTGCCCTACTAAATCATATACAAAAAACCAAATCCAACCCAGCTGCTGAAATGCACATCTCAGGCATGTTCTCTGAACTCTTTCCAGTACACATATAGATCAGACTTAGGTATTCAGGATTGTGTTTAGCCTAGCTTGGCACGTAGACCGGAAGCAGGGAAACAGCTAGCCTTGTTCCATTATAAACGGCATTATATGAAAAACTCACTTTCTCAGTTCTTGTGCACACACATGTGGTTATCTGGAGTGCCTCTTGAGTGCCTACCAAACAAACCCAACAACAAACCAGAATTTGGCCTCCATCTTATGTAAAGAGGAGTCTTATTTGTATTTCTTCCTCCTCTAACATGTGCAGTGGTGATGGTTTTGAAGTGGTTGTTGTCGTGATATTGATGGTAGAAGTGCATCTAACTGGACTAAAAACACCATCGGGCCTGAACCAAGACATGTTGAGCAGTGCTTGCTCAGGCCTGTGCGAACTGATTGATCAGCTAGAGTTATCTGGAGTCTCGCCTATTTCTACCGTGACACATGCGCTGTTCTCGGCAAAGGTTGACCTGAAAACTACCTGTAGGCTGTCATATGGACATCCTACCTGTGTTCACTACAACTTTAATGTCTGTATGTGTCGAATATGTCACAGACACATAGACATACAGGGACACACAATGGGTGAGGGGCCGGTTCTTTGCTCGTTCTGGCTCTTTCAGCAGGGTAAAGGAAAATCACATCATTACGTTTATCAGTCATTCTCAAAGCAGTAGTAGCAGCAGTAGCTTAGTAATGCAGCCGCCATGCAGCACGCAGGCATCCAGTGTGTCCAGTCTGTTAGGGACAATATCTGAAACTGCTCCTTAAAGGGTCAACACCAGGCTCAACCGCAGTGTGTCAGCGCCCTGCCTGGTTGAAAGTTTCAGCCTGTTATATCTCTGATTGACGGGTGTGATTTGGCAGAAGTGAAAAAAAAAGAAATAGATAACCTTTTTTGTTAGTTTTTATCACCATTAACCCTTATAAAAGCATGGTTGTCAGTAACACTGAGAGGTGCCTGCAGTGGTGAATGTAGTAATACAAAAAATATCAACCATGAAAAAAAACAAGAGCTATACATTGTGTCACTGTTGTGTCTGGTATGTACTCCCTCCTTAACCCTGCTACCTGCCAAACAAGGCATTTGGCCACAGTCTTTATCACTTAGGCCTTGCTATTGTCTGAAGCTCCTGGCAGGAATTGGTCATACTAAATGGATGTAAAGAGTAAATGGATGCAGGAAGGTTAGCACTGAGATGGAGGAAGGTTTGGAGTGGTTTCTTATGGCTATTCCCACCCCCTCTCAAACCACTAACACCACCACCACCCCCACATTCACTCCCTTCAACCAACATATGGGTCCGCTGCACCTCACCTGGGGACACTGGCTAACTGTTTATCTGGGATTTGATTTCCATCTGTTCCTTATAGTCCTTCCCTTCCTTTTTCTGCATACATGTATTTGTACACAGTTTGCAAGTATGTGCATACAGTGTGTATTGGTGATATAGTTTTTACACTAGAATGCACTCATGAGTCTGATAAACTACTCTTGAAGAAGACCCTGGACTGCTGCCAGCTCCAAAGCCGCAGTACTGATGCTGACCCTGACCTTTGACCTTTTTGTGGAGGTGGAGAAAATAAGAATGTCACTTGAGATGCACAAGCCAATACTTTATAAAAAAATAAATAAAAAAAAAGCCTATGCCAAATCAAATATACAGATCTTCCATGCCGGCTTGGGTAGGCAGGTGAAAGAAATAATGCAAAATGTGCTAAAATATCCAAAGTAAAGCATCTCATTATGTTGTCAGAGTGGCCTCTTCTTATTGTTAGATCAATGGTTTATTTTTAACTGATGTGAAAACGCTGTAAGAAGTGTTGGTAACAATTCATTTTACATACATACCCCCAAATTATCACAATAATTACTTCAAAATGCAATGAAAATGAATAATATTGGCTTTTCCAGTAAACAGTTCATTAATAACATTTCCAGGAATCTTCCATCTGGTTTCTGTTCTTGCTGATCGTGCCACTTTGATTTTCCAACCAGTGTCTGTGTAATGTCCCCTCTGTAGGCCACTAAATTGAAATGAGTTGTTGCAGCTTAATTGGCTGAAATCCACTGTAAAGAGCTGTAATTCTTTGACTGCTGAAGGGAGGGAAATGTACTTTACTTCATGATCATAGAGAGCGGAGATAAGATAACAAACCCATAGTCAAACTCGCACTTGAATAAACACAAATGATCCCAGGATAAAACTCATGCGAAGAAGGAAAGTTTTGCTTCTCTTTATATGTGGACACGGATATGCCTTGTTAGCCACAAGGCTAACTTGGTTGCTTCCAGTGAGGTGGGTTGTTAAACTAACTAGACTCACTTCAGCTCCAAACACTCTCGCCTCTTTACCCATTTTAAATAATTTGTGAGTTCGGCAGAGTCCGACACCGCTAAGAAGTTGACAGCCAGTACCACCAACTTTAAGCTTCATTTTGGCTCCTCAGAAACCTGTGGGTGACGTAACGGTGGCTCTGTCCACTATACTTACATTTTTTACTATTTTCTATAGCTGTAATTCTCACTTACCTCTGTCTGGGACAATTTGAGACACTTCATATTATTTCACCTTTCCTCTTTTTTCTTTTTCTGTTGTTGACAATAGACAACCGGGCTGTTCTTTCTTCTTGGTCTCTCTTTTGTTTTGCTTTTCTGTGCGACTGCTTTGCTTTCAGACTGTTTTTTTCTGCCGTGACGCCAAAGCAAATGAGCTTTAATAGCATTAATCGGTCTAATGCAGGAATTGAACTTTCCATCTATTAAGTGCTCCACACATACATACAAACATACATACATACATACACATGCACACTTGCAAACACACGCACATCTGCATTTTTTACACCAGCTGTTATATCAGGATTTTCAAAGTAGCACACCCACAAAAACTAAAAAAAAAAAAATTGTGATGTTGAGCTGGAGTCTTGTGCATGCTTGTGTGGCAGAGATGAGAAAACAGGAAATTGGTAACGTCTCGTTCCCTTCTGCCAAACTCCAGCTGATAATTCACTAGCACTGAATACCACCCCCCAGGTTGCCTCATTAGAGAGAGAGAGAGAGACAGGGGAGGACGGGCGACAGCAGAGGAGAAGAGGGAGGAAGAGGATGGAGAAATGAGTGAAAGACAGGGAAAGGAAGAAGAAGAAGAAGAAGAAGAAGAAGAAGAAGAAGAAGAAGAAGAAGAAGAAGTGAGGGCAGGAGAAAGAAATGAGAGGGAGAGGAGATGTGAAATTTCCTTCTGGTGGTAAACTCTGCTGCTGTGACTTTAAAGCCCTGTGGGATCGGGGAGAATTCTCTTCCTTAAGTCAATCTGATTGTCAAAGAACCACAGGCTATCTCTCTCTCTCTCTCTCACTGTGTCTGTGTGTGTGTGTGTGTGTGTGTGTGTGTGTGTGTAAGAGAGAGACCTGAGCTCAGCAAAGGCAAGGCCTTCAAAAGAGCAGTATTACCTGTAAAAGCGTCACTAGTCCAAATCTGCACTTTCTGCATGTGATGTGCATGTGAACACTTAATTTTCACAATATTGAGAGAATAGTAAGATATTATTTCACACTGAGCATGAAGGTTTATTAGACCTTGGAGTAGTTTGACAAAAAAATATCGTAGCAGAAGTTTTCCACATCTCAGCATCAACATATGTTATACGCCATGACAGATGGATAACACCTATTACTGCATACGCAGTTCTTGTGAACCATTTGACAAGTCATCTGCTGATGAGTGCCTCAAAGCTTTCATTCTTTGTTTTCTTTTTGGGCCGTTGTATGGCTTTATTTTGAAAAGGACAGCTTGGAGGTAACAGGAAATGGGTTGAGAGAGAAGGGGGATGACATGCAGCAAAGCGCTGAACCCTGGGCTGCAGTGAGTACAAAGCCTTGTGTGCTCTACCGACTGAGCTACTGGGGCACCTTGACTGAAAGCTTTGGAGAATTTTTACCAGTATATCTCGTTGCTAAAAATGTTATGCCATGTGTTCCGATCCAAATAAAGGAAATGGCACTTGAACCCCTCCTTGTGACAGAATAGTAAAATGTGTATGTAAATAAGCCATTTGAATCAGCAACCTGGTCCACAAAGGGGGTACATTGGTGTTCAAGAATTGTGCTTTCTTTTTGATTTTCTGAAGACAATTTTGGACTGGGAACATATGGCAACATGATGTCACTCCCAACTCGTCAAACACACCAACTTGATCAGTGGCCTTAAACTTCAGTGGTGCTCTACCTACCCTTCCAGTGTCACTTTCACACATGAAGGGCTCCACGGTCAAGCTAGCAATGATAGATCCTATGCAATGTCCGGTTAGACATTCAAAATGAAGATTGCTGACGAGCGTACTATGACATATTACGACTATTGCAATTTCATTAAAGTTGTCAAAGGGTTGCAGTGTGGTGAGGTTTAAACTCCTAAACTACTTTGTTAGGGTTAGGAAAAGATCATACTTTGGGTTAAGATTACACAAATTATGATTATAACTATGGATCTAGAAGATCGAATAATTACCGTCACCTCAGGAGGCTTGGCCTCAATCCATAAAGCACCCAGGTGAGCACTCTTCCTCATCTTGCCAGGAATGCCTCAGACCTTTCTGAGCAACAAGAGATGGTGATGGTCATCATTCGGTCTCAGAAATCCATAGTTATAGTCATAACTTACCATCTATTTTGACCTCACTCAGGTAGTCATCACAGCCTTTGCCTTGCACAACGTGTATCATCAATGTCACAAGGAGCAGAGGACTCCACTCCCTCGCATCCTTTCCCAGCAGCCACGAGCAGGACAGCAGAACCCAATGGTGCAGTACAAGGAGTATTTAATGAAGCTGCTGCAGAGACTTCTGAAGCTTTCAGTGCTCTCACAGGTCACAAAGTCAGCAGGCTAACTCCTCCCTGTGTGAGATCAGGATTGGATTGAAAATCATTGATCTGAATCACCTGGTTTACTGTTTGAGAGTTTGTTACCTTAGGTACAAATCATGGATTAGGCCAGAGAGACATGCCTGTGTCATCAACCTCCCATCGCAAACATTCCTCACCTCCAGACAGAGCATGTGGTTTACCCACACTCTTGGTTGAACAGATGACCAACAGATTTACCGACTTAAATCCAAATGGATTTCGTAGACAGGGTGTAACTGCTTATCTTTTTTAGAAGAAAATATACAATTCCACCTGCTGGGCACAGTTTAGGTAAAGGGAAAACACATTAAAACTTTATCCTCAGAGAAAAAACAGTGTAAACCAAGCGATATATGAGACAAACAGCACTTACCCAAAACTGCAGGCTACATTAATTGCTTAGCTCGGGTGCAACAAACTAGGCTACCTGAAAAAATAGCCTGACACCTGATGGCATCATTCAAGTTAAAGACCATGGTGACGGTGTAAGCAAGGTCGAAGTAGATGTGCATTTAGTCTCATAATGTACGTAATGTAACAACAATGACAAGGGGAATTGTCAGGGCAATACAATCCCGGTCTCCAGGGATAAAGGCTTATGTATGAGACAAGTAGACACAGCATGAAAAGGGAAAGAGAGAGCACAGCAATGCATGGCATTAGCCTGGAAAGGTAATGGTCAGTAACTGATTAAAAATGAGCAAGGCTGAAGCCTCTTGTCTGTAATTCTGTTTAGTTTCAGTTCTTGGCTTGTGTACAATCTGCAGCACATTCTCTTTCCATATTTTGTAATCATCATCTGTCATCTTCTATAGATCCTGTAAACTCAAATTTTAGACAACTGAGCCCAAGTGGCCCGTGTCCTACTTGTTACTTTTTATGGATTTTTCTGTCTTTCTTTTGTCTTTGTTCTTGCCAAATCTGCCCTCTGTTAAAGTATGCACATTACTATGCCACATCCTAAGGTATTGCTTAAATCTGCCCACTCTAAAACAGTGAGAGAAACACAAAAAACAGCCTAGACTGAAATGTATCTTTATGAATTACGGAACATTTTGGTTAGAAAAAAAAAAGAAGCTGTCTGAGACCTCTTCAGAGCCTCTAAGACTGTATTTCTTCAAAAAATATTAAGTGTAAGGAGGAATTGTTTCAGATTAAACATCAAATTGTGATCAAAGGATAACATTTGTAAAACATTCTCCTCATGACCACATTGCCAGACTAAAGCCTGTAATGCCCAGTCCCAGTCTGTCATGTTGTTTGAGTTCCAGATGACACCTCATTAGAGGGATTGCTTTCCAACAGTGAAATGGCCCACACAAATAAGGTTTCCACCCTGCTAGATAGCCTGGTGTGTAGCCAACTCAGTGGAATGCAATGTCTCGCCAAAGCAATTCACCTCAACACTCCACCATGATTCCTTGTATAACATTAAAGGACTACACATTGCATTCCATACACATACTTGTTTGGCACCGACTGAAATTGATGTTAAAGAATGATTAGAATGACAGTTGTTTACAATGTAGCTGCAGCGGGAATGGAATTGAGTAAACCTTGAAACTTAACACTCCATATTCGGACTTCCTCACAAACAGACCCTGGGTGGTTGGGATTGGCAGTCACACATGCTCAACAGGGACCCCCAAGGCTGTGTGCTCAGCCCCCTCCCTTTCTTCACTGTACACCCATGACTGCACTCCCAGACATCGAGAAATCTTTGAAGTATTAGGACGAATACACCAGAATTCAAATGTTGATAAAAAGTTCAAATTGGACGTGGTTCACGGAGAACAATCTACTGCTCAGTGTCAGCAAACCCAAATCAGTCTATTCATCCCGCTTCATCTGGCAAGAGACACAGACATATCAGCTGTCATACCAGCAGATTACAGGGCAGCTTTTTCCCTCAGGTCTCTGGAGGTGAAGTTCAGTGTGTGACCCATCCAACCAACCGAACTGCCCCCTGACAAACTTTGAAGCATAGGCCACAGACCAGGCTGCTGTATTTGATGTGTTGGGAGTGAGATCGGCCTGTATTATCTTACATCTAATGCCCCTGTAAAACAAGTCACCATTACAGGCAAATACATTCTAATACTAACACCCTTTCACTAAGGGTGAAAATGATTGAAAATGTACAAAGTATTATAAAAATAAAAAACAAAACAAAAAAAACAAACACAGATGGAAATTTTACATAAATTCTACAAAAAAAACACTAAAATCCGAGGAACCATCCAAAGACGAACATCTCACTGTTCTCATATGGACTGACCAGGCTCTGGAGGGTTTGAAATATCTACTTTTACAAGGTTGCAAACGATCTTTAACATCCCTGCATACAATGTGCCAACACAAGCAGAGTGGAAGACATGGAGACAGGTGATTGTGGCCGTTTCTCCTCTTTTGTGATTTTCTTCTCCTTTGTTGTCCTCCCTGTAATGTTCTGCCTGCCTCATGTGATTTAACCAAATCTGATGCAAAGTGAAAGTTCTCTACAAGCCTTCTATCTCCCCTTTGCCATCTCTCCTCCAACTCAGTTTGAAAGGCGTACCAAGGCTGATCTGAAGGCTCGCAAATTGATACTTAAATCTCCCCAAATCATAGAAGGCTCAGGACAAGGAATTTTTAATCTCTTCCCACCCGCAGGCCAGAGCTCACTCTGCCATAACAAACATATCTCCCTCTCTCTCAGCCTGTCCATGACTCTCTATCCCCCAGCTTATCTTTTCTCTGTCGCTGGGGATTGTCTCTGTCATAATCAAACCTCAATTGTTCTCCGCAAGAATTTTGAGGATGACAATGTGCAATAGTGAGCCAAGATCAACAGCAGCTTGCATAAGCAAAAAGTTCTCACACATTTGATGGCGAAGTATATGTGTAATCTAAGTTCCATTTTGTAGGTTGACAAGAGGATGGCTATCCTAATGTCAGCACTGAATGTATTGAAACACTCTGATCTTGAGCACATATAAGGACAGCAGCTCAACGTTTTGGTATCTTGTCTATTTCAGCCATATGACAAGCACAAGCAGATCTCTAGAACAGCTGTATGAACTACTTTCTGCAAGTGTAGGTCTTAGTCTCTTGATGGATGGTGAAATGTCACCAAGCCTCCTATATATCATCTATGGATCATGACATTATGTGGTTCCATTTGCAGAGAAACAACCCTTGGTGCCTTTTGGAGAATTGCAAAAATTGAACAAATAACACTGCTGCACAGTGAATTGGTCTAACAGACCGGAGCGGAGGGACAGACGGCGGTGTTTTGGATTAATGAGCGACCCTGTTAGTGTTAGCCTGCATACAGCTGCTGGAGCTGGCGAGCTCTAGAGGAGACAGTCAGAGCCAAAAGCTTCTGGAGGAATGAAAGTTTTTTTTTTTTTTTTTTATTCATTTAAAGCAGAAATTACATTAAAAACTGAATTTATTTTTTACTACGAGTGCTACTGTTATTTGCCTGGTTTTGGCACTCCTGACTCTTAAGGGGAATGGGAGAAGACACCCTGAATGGTTTAATGTTTCTTACAAAACACACCCATGGCTAATGAAGAGTCTAAATACAACCCCACTGCACCCTGCACCATACTTTGTACCAATTTATCTGACGTTTAATTAGCAAAAGGAAGTTCAACACACCCTTAATGCATAGTAAATAGTAATAAACTGTTATGAGATCTTAAATGGAAAGGAGTCATTTCACTGGTTTGAATTCTGCAAAAAAAAGTGTGCACGTTTTTTAAAGCTCATTCTTGTGAAACATAGCTAATGACGCACAGTGACCTAATACTCCAGGGTGGAATGCTTGCATAGCTTAACACCACATTTTGTTGTGCACATGGATACTCAAAGCATATGTGGCAGTGCTTGTTCTCACATCGGCTATAAAAAGACGCTTTCTCGACTTCCAGGGGCTGCTGGCAAGTTGTCTCGCTCACAAAGGATCAAGCATGAGAAAGAGACGAGGAGTTTGCATCATTCCTTTAATCTGAGTTTAGGGAGGGGGTTGCGGAGAGGGCGAGAGGGGCTGAGAACGAGAATGAGCCAACAACAAAGGGAGAAAATGACAGAGGGAAGAAAAGACGAGGGGAGACGAAACAAGAGAATAACAAAAGGGGCAAAATAATATAGTTCTAAACTAAGTGTGGAGGAACACAAGCATGGGATCATTCATCCTCACATAGTGTAGATAAACTAATACACACCACACATCTTTATATCTACGCATCGGAACTGAAACAAATATGAATTTATTCCTCCCTGCAGTTGTTTTTCTTTTATTAAATAGATAGAAGTTCTGTGTTTTTGACTGTTACAATATTGGCACAAGACTTTCCTATTAAATCGTGCACCACAGTTTTCATAAAATGCCCACACAGAACCATATATCATCTAACATTCCTCCCATCACCTCTTCCTCCTCTCTCCCAACCAGCCGTCACCCCCAGCAGCAGCATTCTGATTCTACTTGTGAACTACTAAGTTAAGAAACAGATGGGTCCCAAAGAGGACGCTGACAGGCGTCAGTGGTGATGGCGATCAAAGTAGCAGAGTGACAGAGGCGACATCCAGCATCATCTAGTCACAATGCACGGTTGGAGGGCAGACAAACGTGATGCCATTCTTGATCTGGCACTCTTTACTCTGCCTGTCCCTGTTGTCACTACCAGCAGCCAGTAGCAGGAGAAGTGATATACTCTCCCTAGTTTGAGAGTACAAAACAGTTATTTGTTGATGAAGGTTCTCAGTCATCCACGTCATGGTAATTCTAAGTGCTGCATAGCAGGCAAATTGACTCTTTTCACTCTCTTGAAGATGCTTCACCTCTCATCCAAGAGGCTTCTTCAGTTTTAACTTACTGGAGGGGAGTTGCAGGCTTTGAAACTCTGTGTGGGAGTGTCCTTGCAGAGTCATTAAGGACACGTGTGAGCTCTGACTTTCAGAGACGTTAGGGCCACTTGCAGGTTGTTGACCCAACAACTAGCCTTCATGTGGGTTGCTAGGGCGAGGTGAGCCCATGTGTGAATAGTTGTTAAGCTGTCTGGGGAGGGAACTCAGTATTGAGTTGTAGGTGGGTGATAGTATAGTGGCAGGCCACCTCCTCTGTTCAAAGACAGTCGTTCCAGTTTGATATAGATGGATTCCTCTACAACTAATTTTTCCTCTCAGGCCAAGATGTTTCCATTGTTGTCCTCAAAGGAATTATTTTTCTCCTCCAGATGTAGGTGGACAGCAGAGTCTTGACCTGAGGAGTTAGCCCTCCTGTGTTGTGATATGTGTTCATGGAGAGGTTGTTTTGTCTGCCCAATGTACAAATCTGTTCAGTCCTAGCTGCATTGAACAGCATTAACTACATTTCTTTGTTAATGCCTGGGTGTTTCGTCCTTAGGATGGACACGTTTCTGCCTTGGTGTGTTGCTAGGTTTGAAGTGAACCAGGATAAGGTTCAGTTTGGGTAGGTTTGCTGAATTCAGTGCACAAAATACTTGATTGTATCTTACACTGTATTTCCATACGAAGTACCTGGAATGTTTGTTCCCCGGAACTACGAATAAAACTTCCTTCAACCTGTTGTCTGTGTAGAATAGGTAAATTATTCTGTTGGTGTATGTAAAAAAAGCAACAATACTTCATTTTACAGGTCCAGAAAATTCATATTAAGTATGCTGCATTTACTGAGTAACATACATACATGTCCCCATAATTACCACAACAATTACCTTACAATTTATTAAACAAAGCAATAACAGGCTCAAAGAACCTTTTAGTTCCTCGAAAAGTGTTATCTGGGAATAAGAGTTAATGGAAAGCTTTGGTGGAGACATGGAGTATGCTTATGTGTGGAAGCACAATTAACAAAAAACAAACTGATTTGTGGCCTACATTTTTAAAATGTTGAATGAAATTAAATGCTGCCAATGAGAAATGCTCAATGCTGCAAGTCCCGCCGCCACACTTCCTGTAAAAAGAGCTGTGTGAAGTAAAAGATAGATCAAAGGGAGTGTTGATTAATATTTATGGTCTCAATCAGTCACATCACTGCTCTCATAGCTCTGAAACAGCTGAGCTAATCTCAGTGATGCATGACAACAGCTTAGCAACTGAAGAATCAGCTTCTGCGAGTTGACATGTTGCTGTCTGGATGCAGCAGAGCAGCACAACGTGAACACAGCAGCAATATGCTGCCAGGGGCAAATTAGTTGGATAATAATAGAAATGAATGATTTGAAAACAGTTTGGTGAAAAGATCTATGCTATATGATCAAATCAAATTAAAACTATTTCATTCATCATTCTTTTGAAACCATTTTGATTGTAGCAAAATGTTAAACTGTTAAATATATTACGTATGAATGTTAAATACATACATCTATATACACACACACACACACACATACATACACTATATTGCCAAAAGTATTTGCTCGCCTGCCTTGACTCACAAATGAACTTAAAGGAGAACTTCGGTCAATTTCAACATGCAGCTTCATTGCTCAAGCTACCCTTGACTTGCCAGTACCGAAAACGCGAACACCTTTGGTCCACCCCTTACAGGGCTCCTTGAACGGAGAGTTAGCATTGACAGCTAACAGCGTGGGGTCAAGTCTTTACACTGTGTTTTAAACATCTTAACATGCTCCAAATATCACCCCAAAAGCTATGCAACACCAGCAGACACCTTACAACACAGCACTATAGCGTGTATGGCTCAAAATGAATAAAAAAGTGGTTAAAACAGTGTGTTTGTGCAAGCAGCTACATACCGGTTTGTTTACATCTCGTCTTCCCGTAGTCCAAACTAGTCAATCCGTCGAGCGTGTGCTGGTAGAGACGGAAACTTTTGCAGACAGAAACGTATTCCAGCATTTTCGTTTTTCTGTTCATAACCTACATGTCCATGTTACAGCTCTGCACTGAGAGGCCCTCCAGACGAAACGCTCTGTTGTGGAAATGCACATGTATTGCATCGTTTTGGCCAATCGTCCACATGGATCTTGAAAACGCACTTTTTTGAAACCAGGTCTCAGGGTGGAAACATCTGAAAACGCAGCCCTCCGGTTGTCTTGTGGACGGCAAATCCGCATACTTTCCGAAACGATGACGCCATCGCCCCACCCCTCGACTTCTTGCCTCTGACCTCTGAACCCCGCAACGTCTCATAACAACAACAACAACAACAATGGCGGACTACTGCTTGCGTTCGTGTTTCTTGCAACTTACTCGCCTTGTAGTTGAGTGTGAGTCGTAGCAGCAGTTTGATCTCATTATCGGTCCACACAAACGCTTCTGGTTTCCTTGCACTAGCCATTTCCTTCTTGCAGAGAGGAGAGCAGAGCTCTTTCTTTCTCTAATGCAAGTAACTCCTCATCTGTATACTCCGGTTCGAACAAATATGGTCTACCGTTTTTTTTTTACCCTGTTAAAAGGTTTTTTTTCCATCAACATGTGAAGTTTTTCCTCACTCGAATCGAGGTTCTAAGGACAGAGGATGTTGTTCACTGTACAGATTGTAAAGCCCACTGAGGCAATGTGATTGTGATTTTGGGCTATATAAATAAAATTGTCGTCGATGTCTTCCACTTCGATATCAGACAAGCTCTCCATCGTGACTATTTCAGAAACAGCTTCGATCACCACTGACGAGTCCCCTCTCTGTACGAGCTACAATCATGCGCAGACAAGCTAGCTCTCAGTGCAGAGCGAGTGGACTCATGACAGGCTATTGTAAGGCTCGTGGCACAGATTGACTAGTTTGGACTACCAGAAGACGGGATGTAAACAAACCGGTAAGTAGCTGCTTGCACAAACACACTGTTTTAACTACTTTTGTATTCATTTTGAGCCATACACGCTACAGTGCTGTATTGTAAGGTGTCTGCTGATGTTGCATAGCTTTTGGGGTGATATTTGGAGCATGTTAAGATGTTTAAAACACAGTGTAAAGTTGTTACCCCACGCTGTTAGCTGTCAATGCTAACTCTCTGTTCAAGGAGCCCTGTAAGGGGTGGACCAAAAGTGTTCGCGTTTTCGGTACTGGCAAGTCAAGGGTAGCTGAGCAATAAAGCTGCATGTTGAAGTTGACCGAAGTTCTCCTTTAAGTGACATCCCATTCTTAATCCATAGGGTTTAATACACACCCTTTGCAGCTATAACAGCTTCAACTCTTCTGGGAAGGCTTTCCACAAGGTTTAGGAGTGTGTTTATGGGAATTTTTGACCATTCTTCCAGAAGCGCATTTGTGAGGTCACACACTGATGTTGGACAGGAAGGCCTGGTTCTCAGTCTCCGCTCTAATTCATCCCAAAGGCGTTCTAACAGATTGAGGTCAGGACTCTGTGCAGGCTAGTCAAGTTCATCCACACCAAACTCTCTCCTCCATGTCTTTATGGACCTTGCTTTGTGCACTGGTGTACAGTCATATTGGAACAGGAAGGGGCCTTCCCCAAACTGTTCTTATAAAGTTGAGAGCATGGAATTGTCCAACATCTCTTGGTATGCTGAAGCATTCAGAGTTCATTTCATTGGAACTAAGGAGCCAAGCCCAGCTCCTGAAAAACAACCCCACACCATAATCCCCCCTCCACCAACCTTTACACTTGGCACAATGCAGTCTGACAAGGCCACATGAAGTTTTGAGGTCTGTAGTGATGCAGAAAGTTGGCGACCTCTGCGCACTATGCGCCTCAGCATCTGCGGACCCCGCTTCGTCATTTCACATGGGCTACCACTTCGTGGCTGAGTTGCTGTCGTTCCCAGTCACTTCCATTTTATTATAACACCACTGACAGTTGAGTGTGTGTCTTTCACAACTGTTTGTAGAAACAGTCTGCATGCCTAGGTGCTTGATTTTATACACCTGTGGCCATGGAAGTGATGGGAACACCTGATTTCAATTATTTGGATGGGTGAGTGAATACTTTTTGCAATATAGTGTACATACATACATATATACATACAACCTCGGGACCTGGCAATAGTCAGTAAATAGGACTGCAAACTGTAAATGACGATACTGGCTTGGACAGTTGGTCTCTGAGCAGTGCCTCCTCACAGAAACACTCCACTCCGGTGAAATGTTGATGGTGGATGACATAATATTGGTTGAAACTGGTTAATTCAACCCTTTGCATTAATTTTGCTTTAAATTACAATACATTTTTTTGCTGTATAGTGTTGAGTAGGTGCACCATGTGACGTGGATGTGATCTAAAAGTGGTTAAAAAAGGCATCTTCTTATTTAAGCTGGACTTCAACAATCAACCTGTTATTCTTCCACAGCACAGTGGAGATTATGACTCCATCTGCAGTGTTTTGTTGTCTGTGGTTGGCTGCTACACATCTGCTGAACTTAGATTACAGTTCAGTAGTTATGGGTGGTTTCAAATTTAGAGTGATCCAGGACTATACAGTTTGATATTGGATTCAGCTTGATTGAATTAAAAAAGGGACTGTTGGGCCTTGGTGGAGATATGCACTCTCCTGAGTACCATTCCAGTTTATCATGTTTACAGACTACTCTGGTGGTAGACGTGTGCCTAGTGACGTGGGAATATCTGTATATGTTTTGAAAAGATGAAGAGGCTTTTCCTTCCGCTTCAGACATCGCACAGAATTACACAGTCTGAATGCTGCATGCCGTGTTGTGAGCCTCTTGTGATTTGTAAAGTCAATCAATCAGTCGATCGGCCTGTTTGACAGTCAGCGTCTGGGCCCCAGTCGAGGGTGGTACAGTGAAGCAGACCAGATAAGAGCGAGTCCGGGCGAACAAGCAGAAAAACACCGCTGTCACTGCAATCATTCCAACAGTGTTAACTTGGCTTCACAACCACAGCCTGGCCACAGGGGCACCCGATAGAGAGCAGTCTGGAGGGGTAGGAGGGGGTAGTTCTGAAAGGAACTGTCTTGTGCCTTAGGAGATGCCATTCTGGGAGCAGCTGGTGCCCTGGCAGGATTAGATACAGAGGAGAAGCTACACTGACAGAGAAAGATGGAGGGCATCAAACACCCACACAATCACTGCTGCCTCCACCTCCTCTCTCCCTTGCTCAGGGTAAACAATTCAATAAAACTGTGCCACAGATAGCAGTGATGCCCACTATGATGCCAAGCCGGGGGCCCTCCAACCATCTGATATTGACAAAACACCCGGTTCACACCGAGGAGCAGATTTCATGGAGATGCTTGGCGGTTGGCTCTGTGTAAATGAACACCGAGAGGAACATTGACGCTGAGGAGGGGTTGCAGAATTAGAATTTGACTTCTGACACGTGTACTTTCCTCAAACTTTCTGATTATAACCTGGTTTATGTAATATCATTATAGATTTGTATTGTGGTCTCAGACTTTTGGACCCCACTGTACATGATAACACACCAGTAAAATTACATTTTGTTATTCTTTGTTCGCCTTATAGTACAGAGAGATGCCTCACTGAACTTTAAGGTTTTTATACTGTTCAAAACATATGGCCTTTGTTTGTCATATGATACAGTATTTCATGTGAGATACCAAGCTGATCATGAGCTGCCTTGGTTGATGATGGCAATACAAATCAAAACATTCTTATCATTCCTGAATTATTTTTTACTTTACAGTAAAAACATTACTTTACAGAAATGTTTTATCATACATAGAAGAGTCACATTTTTACAGTCAGTCAAGTAAATTATACATTTATAAACTTTCCTGGCCCGCTCATCACACTGGACTTAATTTTAAAAATGTTCCATTACAATGCATCTGCTTAAATTAAGTCATTAGCATCATTAAAATCAATTAATTGAATTAACTTGTTAGATGTAGCATGAATGAAATTTAAAAGTTGGTAATGAGACATTCTAAACGTGGTGTAATGTGTAAATGATCAGTACAATTTAATCATTTGTTTTGCTAATAATTACATCAGTTCATTATCATAGATTGTTATCATTTGTCTAATTATTATTTTTCCATAAATATACTGTAATGTGTGGAGTTAGGACTGAGCTGATTGTGGATTTTATTGATCAGATTCAGCAAGATCAGAGCAAGGTGAGCAAAATTACCAAAATGTCTCTTAACAAAGTCTCTGGTGGATTTGCGGATATGGCAGACAGAGTCGGGGAGGATATTAGCTGGGTGTGCAGAGCACTTAGTCCAAACACAGAAGAACAAGAGTTACAATACCAGGTAGAGGCAGGCAGGCTATGGGCTTGTGAAGGCGGAAGCCAGCAGGTGAATATATGCGCACAATGTGCACACACAACGGTAAGTGAAGCAACACCGAACAGAGTCCCCAATCCGCAGGAAATCCCAGAGAGACGGAATGAAAAACTCATTCTGCAGCAAAGCTCAGGAGGTTTTACGCTGCAGGCAAAACGGTATCCAAAGAAGCAGCGGAAACTCTCAAAACCAGGGGACAGAAGGCAGGTGAGTTCAACGGGGATCAGACGAGATGAGTTAGTCAGAGGCAGGCAGGGTTGGCAGCAGGAAATCAGACTGGAGTGAAGTGCTGGAGAGTCTTGCATTGATGACAAAGAACAGTCTGGCTATGAGTGTCTGCGAGGCTGGAGGATATATGTACTGGGTTGATTGGTGATGAGGAGCAGCTGAGAGAACAGGTGAGTGGAAGTGGCTGATTAGGCGAGAATGGCTGGTGACAGGGCAGGCAGAAAGGAGCAGGTGACCAGCTATGCCAAATTGACATATATGGATATATTTGATTTGTAACCTCTTCATTTAGCCTACATGTATATGGCAAATTGTTGTACAATTGCCTAATGTAATGTATTTTCAACTCAACTCAACTCAACTCAACTTTATTTATAAAGCACTTTTTCACAGTTGGTTAGCCTTGGCCCTGATGGACGCTTGGAGGTTGGTGTGCCAAGCATTCTGTGGCAACGCAGGGATGAGCTGAGGTCACTTTGGTTGACATGGGTCATCAGGTTTTGTGTGAGACTTGTTGGGTTCCGTGTCGGCTCGGGTGTGTGTTGTTGTTAGAGCAGTAGGAGGTCGTGCCGAGTGCTGGATTGCATTTGTGTGCACCTGTGCAGGGTTTCGGCTTCTTGCTTAGATTGTTGGAGCTGTGTCGTCGTCTGTGGTTGAGGGTGGTGTTGCCCTTGAGATTGTTGCTGGAGGGGGGCCTTCAGGAAGAAAGGTTTTTATTGTTCTCTTTGTGTGAAGCACTTTGTGTTCGCTGATGTATGAAAAGTGCTGTACAAATAAACTTTGATTGATTGATGGATTGCTTAATACCTTGTACCTTTATATGACCTACGTAAGCAAACGAGACAATGGGCCAGGTGAGAGTATATTTCTAGTTTTCCTTAAGACCTGCCAGTTCCCCGCCAAATCAGACAAAACGGTATTCAGCATACAGACGGAAAGAGCACTATGCTCAAATTTTTGGGGAAAAATGTTCCAGTCAGTGAGTAAGAAGGAAGTTGAAAGGTTCAATGTCATATTTTTGATAACGGATGATAGCAAAGAAAGGAAGATAAAACTGAAGAACCAAAAAATAGAGCACGGGCAAACACACAATTTAACTTTGGTCAGTCATTCAACAGATGCAGAGAATTGTATAATTTAAAAAGGATTCGAAATGATCTTGAATTTGACCTTTTCCTTCCAGATAGGTATGAAAATTGGATTTTATTTATGGATGTTACTGTTATACAACTGGCCATTCTACCATGCTGCAGCTTACTGTTGGATTAGTATTACACTATGCGCTCCTCATTAGGAGGAAAGGTTGATAGCTTTAGCTTTCTCAATAAAATTACTATTACATATCAGCTCAATCTGTTCAAATCCAGAGTCACTCTCTGTTTTTCAAGTTTGGAGGAGACATGATTGCAGCAGTAGGTGCGCGGGGTTGGAACAAAAGCACAACATCCTCAAAAAGTCTGGAAAGGACACTACAAAAACACTGGTAAAGAAACATCAGTTGGCTCTTTATTTTGAGAATTTTTGTTTTTCATAATTGAGGCCTTGATCAACAGTTTGGAAGGCTGTGAGGCGCTGATTAAAATTTTTATATGACTTCCACTGTTTCCACAACTTCCACAGTATTGGAATGCAATACAATATGGCAACAGCTTTCATACTGTTAGCAGATGCACATCACACTATGCACACAGAGACGAACCACAGCGCCCCTCCTCCTCCTCACTTAAATGGAGCATTTTGCACATATGCGGTCAAAGTTGTTGTCATCTTCTTTATTGATTACTGATCACAAACTCCATGGACAAAGATAGGACTGTCACTGGCTGTGCTGGGTAACTTGTATCCATTTTGGCTCCCCCCAATCAATCTTTACAGTCCTCCTTATTGTTACTATACTTATCGTAATGTCATCCACCCTGCTTCATAACAGCTAATTATTGCCACGTCTAAACACAAGCATGAAGTCAAACTATCATCAGGAATTACAACAATACAAGTTAAAATTTGATTATTTTTACCTTATTACAAAATAAATCACCAGGTTTTAACGTGACTCTTTTCACATTATAACAATGTTTTTACATTTTAACATGCTGCACTTCATGTCATAAACATGCAAGTTGTCACACTGTGGTGTGATCTATTCATGTCATGACAATACAAACAAAGGTAAAGTGCTTTTATTATCCATGTGAGTAAAAAAAAACAGTTTGCATAATCTGGTTGAATGTTAAAATATTAAAGTGAAGATTTGCTAAAACTGTTTAGTTTGATGACATGATTTCATGTTTTGAACAAAGGTTGGCATCTTCTCGTCAGAAAAGCTGAACAGCACTGCATATGCAGCTTGTTACATTATGTGCAGTGTTGGGGGTCACTTATAATCTATTAGAGTACTAAATCGATGTAGCGATCGATGTATTGCATTAGTTATGCAATTCAGGTAATCCATTATTTCGCAATCTGTTAGTGGAAAAACAAATTGCCGTCTTTTGCTTTGCTTCTGTTGCAAAAAAATAAGGGTCTAAGTGGCGCAACGTTGTTGTCATTAAACCAAATTGCAAGTGGAGTGGACAGTGTGCGGGAGTCCTTTTCCTGATGTCGCCCAAAAAACAAATCCCTGAAGCGTTGGCTATGGTTGGTCAATACATTATTTTGAAGAGAACTATCAGAAGCACTAAAATGAGGAAGCAATTATTTATTTGTGAAACCTGTGCTTAAATTTAATTTACAAAATGCCATGTTCATCACTAAGCACTGGCTGTTTTTCTTATATTCTCCTCAATAACATAATGACTGGCTGTTGCTTGAGATAGTATATAATATAATATTTGATGTAAAATTATTACTTTATTTGTATTGTTGTCATTGAAACAACTGTGCCTAATACTGTCTGCCTCTGCCCCGCTCACTGTCAGATTGTTAGCAGAATAAAGCTGTAAATGATACTTTTCACTCTATAACAACAACTTTATCCCGTTTTAATGAGAAACAATGTCCTGTAAAACATTACAGGATCTTTTCTCTCTCTTTCTTACCATTGTGGGATAGGGTGTTTTTTCAACATTTCTGTTTATTCCTCAGGAAGAAATGCATGTATAACGATGAAAAAATACCAGTCACATTTAGCTGTCTGGTGTCTATGAGTGAGTACAATTTGATAAATAATGGTCAAGCACTTAAGGATGGTTTAACATTTAGAGTATTTATATTGGATTTGGCTTGTAAGATATTTGGTCAGGTCTTGGCTGAAGCATGCGCTATCTAGTTCAAAATAGTTCCTCTTGGTCAGTGGTTTACATGGTTAAGGGGAACTTTATCACTGCTGTTGTCAAAACATTCAAAGTGTTTTAAAATGACAGATATGTGCACATGCTCGCCTGTCCAGACAATCATCAACCATTTTCCTCAGATTTAAAAGAATAAGCAGAGCTGCACTGGCTGGAATCCATCTCGATGGTGTCCTTTCTGTTGATCACCACAATTTCACAGTTCATATGAAAGTCATCTAAAAACCAATTAAAACAGGTTCACGCTATATTCCTCCTCATTTCCACAGATCACAGGGAACTGCCAGCAGAATTAAAAGGTAAGATCTGGCAATTACCTCCAAACCGGCCGAAAAAAAAATTCAGATCTATTATGTGATTTCTCCGCTGGGCTTATCACAGCCTTATCAGACCGCAGGCTGATTACCGAGCGAAAACCCTGTGATGAAAAATGAGGAAGAAATAGCTAAATGGAGTGTAAAATAACAGAAAACAGCAACACACACACACACACACACACACACACACACACACACATGCCAGCGCTGCCAGGTACTGAGGCGATTGTGGATTCTGGATAAAAACTCCCCAGGCACCCTCTCACGGCAGCAACAGACGGATAGAAAGATGAAAGGCTGGATTTGTGGCAAATGAAAGGATGGAAGACCAGATGAAAGAGAGGAGGTCAAGAGTGAGTGACAGCTTTTCATCATATCTTTTTGTGGGGGGGCGGGGTTTAAATGGCCTGTCACCTTGCAGCCCTGATTAGCCTGGTTTACTTTGCTCATTTACAGTGGGTGATGGCATTTCATGTGCGAGCTGGTTCACATCTGGTGGCCACAAGAAGAGAAAAGGGGCGGCGGACTAAGATGAAGGGATAGAATCGGCAGCACGCTTACAAATATGAAAGGGGCTGTGCCAACATCGAAAGACTTTCCTTGGCTTTGTATGTTTTCAGGAAAGCAACCACCTGTAAAACTTTCAAGAGCAAAGGTAGTTGTTAGTGGTGTGAGTTGTACTTGAACTGTGGTGACAAGAACCCATCGCCACAGGAACGTAAGACATATAGATGCTTAACCAACAGCACACACACATACACACCTGGAAACGACAACCTAGAAAGCTGAATATCCAAGAGGTATACTGATAACATAACATAGCACATATAGCCTAAGGCCGATCCCCAAACATACATCCGTACAGCATGGTGGTAGCATTTAAAAAAATAGAAACATGTTTAACTGTCTGCACAGAACTCCAAACATGGCCTAACCCTAACCCTAACCCTTTTCTTTTTCTGGGTTGGCACTGACGAAGGTCTGCAATAGTTCACCAATATCCAGACTGTCCAAAATATCATGTGTCAGTCTTTTCTTAGTCCTGGCTGTACCTGCCATGTACCTGCTTGGTTAGCAGCGATATCTCTCTGCAATACAGTACATAGGTATCTTGGACATGATGCCGGATGTGTTGATAGGGTTAGTTCATTTAGATTCAATATTCATTGAAATGGTTTAAACTAAAAGTATATCCAGAGCTGATAAAATGCACCTCTAAGTGAGTGTCACTGAGTTATTTTAACGCTAAACTAGACAGTGCTGGGGAGCAGCTGTGGCTCAGGGGTTATTGGAAGGTCACTGGTTCCATGCCCTTGGCCTGCATGTTGAAGTGTCCTTGGGCAAGATAGAGAACCCCAAACTGCTCCTGATGTGCTGGTCTGCGCCTTGCATGGCAGCCACCGCCATCAGTGTATGATTGTATGAATTAATTATTGTTAGTTACTTTGGACAAAAGTGTCTGCTAAATGAACATCATATGTGTAGTTCATGGCACAACTCAAACAGCATCAAAAAAATATGTGTCTTTCTCCCATGGAGACCACTGGAACTTCAATTTGGACCCATTGTGCTTCCCAGCTAATAGGAACAGTTACAGATCACTTGCAGGCTTATTTTTGCTTTTTTTTTTAATTAGGCGAGAAAAATGAATAAGTAGTTCGGTGTGTTCAAACTGTTGTGTGTTTGTGGATTAATGCCAGAAGCACGTGCATAATTATTTCTGGATTTCAGTTTATAACCTTTCAAAACAGGCTGAAACCATGTCTATACTCTAAATGGTTCAACAGCAGCTTAAAACTCACTGTGGGCTGGACTGAGACAGATGTGTTAGGATAATTTTGCATACATTTCCAGGAATAAGAACAGGTTAAACTTACTGTTCAAACAGTTTACTGAGAAGAGAGTGAGCAAGCATGCACAGATAAAGTATTTTGGATGCTTTTTTGCCACTCATACAGTTGTCACTGATAATAATGCTGTTACTTATTTCTAAATAATAGTACAAATCTGTGCTGCAAGACGTTAACCTTTTGTCATTAACACCAACAGTACTTTTTGCAGCCTGCAAAACAGACACTTCTAAAAGCTTGTGAAAGTCAGACAGATTGAAAGAGATGCTTTTGGGGAGTAATGAGGCACCAATATGTTGAGAAATGTCTCGTCTGATAGCTGAAAAAAGAATCACAACAATGAACAAGACGGTAAGTGAAAGTGGAGATTAAACAGCAAAAAACACAGGAAAAGGGAGAGATTTACAGAAGGAATACTCCATTCATTTGCTGCTGTGGGGAAGCTGAGAATGATGGAGAAAAAGACACGGAGTGAGAGAAACAGTTGGAGTAATACAGGTATGAAGAGAAAAAAAAAGGAAAAAATAAGAGACACATCCACGGTCGTCCAGGCCGAGGGACGGAGTGGATAGTTCAGCTCTCTTTTCATTGGGAGAATCAAGTTCACCATTTAAGATAAGATAAAAACTTTATTGATCCCTGTTGGCAAATTGGCTTTCTGCAGCAGGTTGTAGGGTTCAGCAGGGAAACAGACATCTATAATATAGTTGTACGAGCCCAGAATACAATATAACATGGGCAATAAAAAGAAACAATAAAAGCAAACAAAACATGAAAAGTAATTATTGTGCCACTATGGAATAATTACAATGGTATGGAAACATATTCTACAAAATAAGAAAAAGAAAGGGGGCAGAAGCATAATAATATATATTACAT
>CAEMYA010000084.1:1373589-1390813 GCA_903131615.1 Diplodus sargus
GGTTGTGTTATTGGTATTTAGGTGCCTGGTATCTGTGACTGAGCTGGACTTGATGCAGATCCAAATAAAGTTCCAGACCTAGAGGACTTAACAGGTTTATACTGGATATGGTTTGATTCAATTTAGGGGACTATTGGGCCTTGATGGAGGTATTCTAGTTTAGTCTGTATCTCGTGCCCGCACACACTGATATCATGACACTGTCACCAGACAATGAAGCGACTTCTTTCCTCAAGCCGTGAGACTCCTGAACTCATCCTCAACACCCCGCCTTGAAACCCCGCATTGTAAAATGACAATGAAATAAACGTTGAACTTTAAACCTAATCTACTGACAGACAGTTTGGGGCACAGTAAACAAGTGAACGTGGATGAAAGGAAGTTTACGTGCAGCCCAGAGAGCATTCATAAATGACAACACGATGGAATGGGGACGGAAGGAATTGAAGGGGTAAACTAGTACTGTCCTCAAAAGCTCTTGTGAAAATCATAAAATTGTAGATGCACTATATATATATCAGCCCAATTTGAGTAAATTTATGTTATCTGCTATTCATCAGTATTGGTGAAATTACAGCTGATATATATAGACAATGGCATTAAACCAGATTGCTTCAATTGACTTAACAAACACGAGCATGTCCAACTCTGATACAGTATGTGGTGGAACGCACTTTTACAGTTGGTTTAGGATCCACCAGTAAACGAGAAATAACAGAAGCAATTCATGCCCCTCGAGGACTCAGAGGGGGTTTTTACCACAACAAATCCAATTAGAGCTATGCAACATTTAATCATCCATCTTTGCTTACTCCATCTTAGGCTTCATTACCCTCAGGTGTGTATAAACTACAGGTTATAAACCCCTTTTTGAAAAGCAAAACTTGGAAGTCATAGGTAATTCAATCAGTATCACCATTAGAAGCAGGCAATTATTGCTATCGGCTTGAAAAATCTATATGGTGCATCCACATTGTGTGTTCGATAAATAAGCACTTTTCGTGTTGATATAAGCAGAAAGATCCATGATGGTCACTTTTGTCTGCTTTTTCATTTCTCCTGTCAGTTGCAGTCCTATGTGTGGAGTTAGTCAGAAAAGTGAACTGCAGCTACCTGTGGAGTGGAAAACAGCCTGAGCAGTAAAACAACCTGTGTCAGCCCATCTCCATCGCCATGGAGAGAGAGAGAGAGAGAGAGAAAGACAAAAAGTCTGAAATCAATATGTCGGCTAGCTTGCCCTTGCCATAATGGCTCCCAGGGGGGTAATTGGAGCTTAGTGTTCCCCAATGAGACAGGAGGGTGGGGGGTTACTTCACACATATGTCTACTGTGTGTGTGTGTGTAGACATGTGTGTGAACCAACATGCCAGGTCCAACATTTCCTACCGGGCTGGACCTAGACACAGCGGTACACAGCTACGAGACGCACATGTATGTGGGTGAGGAGAGCGGGGGTTGGGTGCAGGGAAGCATTGGGATCCAGTCGTGGGGTGACTATACAATCTGAACGTCAGTTGACTATCAAAGTCTTAAAGAAAACATTATGGCTTGGAACGTGACGTAACCTTGCCACATTAGTAAATTCAAAGAACTCACAGTTGAACCGCGGTCTCCTGAATGAAAGTCCTGTGCTTGTATAGCCCAACTGTCCGCCCCCGACCTCCTCCCTGTATTGACTCTTCATACTACTTTTCCTCACTTCCCTCTTTGTAGCTGTAATAATCATTAAAGCCACTAGAGGTCGCCGCCCGACAACACAAATAATATGAGTAGTAAACTGCTGTTTCTAATAATCTACGTTTGTTGATAAAAACAGGCAAAGACACTGCAAAAAAACATCAATGTGTTTGGGGACTGTTGGGCTTGGCAGAGGTTTGAGCTCTACTGAGTGCCACATTGGTTTATTTCATTCATCACTGGCCGTTAGCCTTGTCTACATTTTACCTCACTCCTACAAATTTGTGAAATGTAAGAATGCAGACAGTTACTACAGTCGCAGAGGAAAGATAGAACCTACTGAATAAATTAATTTTGACCACATCCACAGCTAGACCAACCCAAACTTCAACAGTTCAAATTTGACCTTATATCCAATTTTTGTACACGTGGCAGTATTCTTTCAGGTGTAACAAAGTAACTGATTACACCCTAATGCCTCAGCTTTTACAGGGCAAACCCTGCCACCAATTCCAGGTGTCTTGACCAAGCAGCCAGGAGCGTTAGGCAGGCCAGCCTGTCATCATGCACTGTTGCGTTTGCCCTGCCGTTCCTTTCTTGACATTTTAACAATGTAAACAATCTTCTTTCAGGTGTTGTACACAGTGGCAAAGCGACAGCCATGTAGAAATGCTTGGCAGTCACCAGGAACGCTTTAGGCTATTAGTTCAGCTTGATCAGGGTGGAAAGGATGCCTTCGCTGTCGCCTTCTACATCTTTCTCAGTCATGGGGAACAGAGATTCAGCAGGTTGACATAGTGGCTGGAAAGCGACTACATCAGTTTGACATACTGCACACATTCAGGGACAGAACCTGTCAAAGTGGCCACAAGGCCTGGAGATCAGGCTTGTTCCATAGGGAAATCTCAGAGAAAGCATTCTTATGACTGCACAGCTGCATGTAATATAAATCATACAGTGCTAGTCACAACATACACCATTGTATTCTGTAGTAATACTTTGGAGCAATATAAAGATCTGCCAGTTTGAGCAAATACATTTACATTTCTTTAAAAATAGATTCAACTGTATGTGAAGTTTATTATTCTAGTATTTCAGCACAGACTCATCCCATCCTCACAATCAATTTAATGAGCAAATCTCTCTGGGTAGATAATCATTTTTTTCTTTCCGCTACAGGATTTTACTGCCGTGGCAGCATTGGTTTTGTCAATGTAGGCGGTATGTTTTTTTTCCAACATCGGATTCAGCATCTCACTATAAAACAAAAGACTTTAAATAATTGTATAATGCAAGCTGGATTACCTGTGATAATCCAATATGCTGAGCGTCTGACAGCTGTGACGGAGCTTGAAGGAAGTAATGGGATCAGTGTAATTGGTGCAATCATGAAAATAAATCTCTGGATACATGTAAGCTCACAGGAGAAAAGCCTTGTCTCGTGTTTCCCTTTGAAAAGGTGTCTGTGTAAAAGATGGCATTGTCACAGGAAGCCTCGGGGCAGACTCTTCTTGGTTTTCCTTAACGTTAACATAGGTTACAATGACTGTTAATGTCTTCCGTGATTTATTCAAATTCCAAACACTGATGAATGCATAAATGATAAACAGTAATGAAATGAACTGACATGGATATCAGCCAGCTCTAGTTCTAGCTCTAGCTAGTGTTTCATATACAGCAGTCTGGTCAGTGGCCCTACACTTCTAGGTCTGACGCTGTAGTTACCCCTCTGGCACTTCTTGGAGTGCCCCTCTAGTGCAGTAGTATAAAGAGTTAGGAAAGTCCCAGTCAGGGGGTGGCTGGGCGGGTCATACACTGAATTTTTTGTGACCAAGACTCAAGAGTAGTTTGTTATTAATGTATGCAATGAGTGAGTTAATATACGTAATTGACGTAACTTACGTAAAATAACTCACTAACTCCAACCCTACGAGACGATATGTAGTTATTTCAGGCCAAAGTAACGTTTCCTAAACCTAACCAAGTTGTGCCTGAACCTAACAACTGTTAACAACATTAAGAACAGCCTAAACAGTCCTAATATGTCACATTATGTGACCAAAGCTTTATTTTGAAAGTCTTTTTAGAAAGTTTGACAGGATGTTTTATATTAAAGGAGATACTTGTTATTTCCTCAGTGAAGACGAGTCCTACTGTTTAATATGTGTCAGGTCCTGGTGCAGCTGCCCCTTAAAGGGAATGGGAGACAACACTCAGATTGGTTTGATTTATGTTAAGAAAAATGTAAATTCCACCTCTTTGTGCCCAGACTATCTGCTGTTTAACTATTAAAATGGACCTGGACATGCCCTAACCACACTAGTGCCTTGCACTGTAGACCTCTAAATCTCGCCCCAGGTGTTTTTAGATTGGTTTGATTTATGTTCCACCCAAAACACATCCATGACTAATTCAGAATCTAAATACCACCTCTGTACTGCAGTTTGCTCAGATCTGCTGTTTAACTAGCTAAATGGATTTAGAGACGCCCTAAATGCACTAGCGCGCTGAGGATTAGACCTTCCAAATAGCACCTATAGGTCCTTTGTAGGGTTGGTTTATTAACTTAAAAATATTTTCCTGGCAGATTTACACTCTGACTGGCACCATGACAAAGTCAAACTGCTTCAGGTTATAATCGTGGTTATAATTATGTATGTTGAAAATGTATCCGAAAATTAACCAAATAAAAAACAAATACTATCCCAAATCTGAAAACAGAACACTGGGCCATCTACGGATGCCCCATGTAAGTTGATGAGTCAGGCAGCCAGAGACTGATTTTGTGATTCAGTGTACAAAAACAGGATGAAACCATGTATATACTTTTATATCAGCTACTGCATTAGTTGAATATAATCCAACTGACAGCGTGGGATGGCGGTTAGGTGATGAGAGAATGTGTAGCACCGGCCCTGCTCTGACAGCCGACAGGAGAGATGCTCCGTGGCGTGCTGGGATTTTATAACTGAAGTATGAGCAGGACGCACACTTTAACTTTCTCTGACTGTGTGGAAATCTGATGTTTACACATCACAGATGTACAACAGAACAAGAAAGGCATTAAAACGCAAGTGTGAGGCTGCAGGTAAAACATACTGGTGTAGGCTGATAAAGAAGTTCAGAGTGGCCTGACCTGACCTGAAATGAACTTTTGTCTGCAAAATTCAAATGTACTAAATACTGGTTTATTTTCTGTGTTTCCAACATAGAAAGGGTAATACAGTTTATTCACCAAATACCAAGTCTGAAGCTTTGACTGTTTAAATCTGTGTGTAACCATTCGGTCGTAGTTGCAGCAGCAAGTGTCATCTCTGATTGGACACAGTGCGCAGACGGGCGTAAACGGTGACCAGCTGATTTCTTTTTCCTGTCTTGACGGCAAGTTTCCTTTTATAATTATTTCCGTACGGATTTGTTGTTCACAGTGTAACATTATCAGGGATACAATACGGTGATTCCACAGATTGCAGAGATAGTGAGTTCACTGCAACCTTTCAGATATGAATGTGTCGGAAATGCAGGACAAGTACCTATCAACATCACTGCTCGTGTACCTCCGCTCTTGACCTGATTCTTTTCACAGATATGTACCCGGCCACGTGGTTGAATAAGGCCCATCACTGTGCTTCCATATCACTGACTTCCTGTAGCTTTGTAGAAAGGGGCTTGAAGCTTATTTTTCTCTGGTATTTATTGTACGTCAGTCAAGAGAATAGAAACTTCAGCTGAATGTCTACAATGTAAAATGTAAATGTAACCTCAAATCACATATTCTTTTGCTCCGTGTCACTGCGCTCCTATTCATGTTCTTTATCATCAGCCAACATGTCAGCCTCCCCCTTAGCATCTCCGTTCCACCCTCCCCTTCCCCGGCTCTCCTTTCCCTCCCTCGTTCTGGTAGAACAACAGAAACCAAGTCGACGGCAGTGACAGGTGACGCTTTGGATGAAAGTCCCCGAGTCTAACGGCTGTCACAGTGCTCGGCAGAGAAGTGAAAGAAACCAAAGGAAGAAAGGTTTTAGTTGGAGGGGAATGGAGGGAGGTGAGGAAGGAGCGGAGGTGGAGATGTGAACTGAAGTCGTGGAGTGTCGCCCCCGGGGCTCTGAGCCTCTAATTGACTGCAGTGGGTTGACAGAGGCTCTTTGTGACTGTCACTTCCAGCACAGACACACACACGCACACACACTCTCTCTCACACACACACACTCACACACACATTAGAGTTGCAGAGTTGTGAGGGCCTTCTCCTACTTTCCCTCCCTCCACCCTTCACAACGACCGTCGCAACTACACGCACAGGCTTCAGCCTCAACTAAATCTTATCTGAATTTCATTTGTGGCAGTCCTCATCAGCATGTCTGACATTAGAACCTCACACGGAGCTCAGCTGATTTGAACGAATGTACTTTTGAAGCAATGGTGCAGTGTTGTTCTGCGAGGAGAGTCCGTCACACGCAGCCGTTGCAGCAGGATACAAAGTACGCTGCACAACAAATTCATAAGCCCTTTTTAGATAGAAAAGGCGGCGCATTTGCTCCAAGGTAAGGGCGGCAATTTGCCGGCCCGTCTTTCTAAAACTGAGGCGTAATATTCCTCCTTTTCCAAAAGCCGCCTCTGAGGTAGGCGTAAACATGTGACGTGACGTGGGCTGGAAGTTGGGCCGTGAACGGTGACATAGAATTTGTCTTCAAAATAAGAGCTTTACATTGCACCCCACTGGAGTTTGGAACTGGGTTCTTGGCTGGGGGCTTTTAATTTGAAAGTAGCGACCATCCTTAGCTTTCAGACATAACATCAAGCTAACACAACAAAACAGCTACAGAGACCGAGGCTCCTGGATCTCAGCGGCTGTCCAGTTGCTCATCTCAATGACTGCGGATGAAATGAAGGACTGACTGCTGTGATCAGCTGTCTCTTGGTTTTAAAACTCCCCGGTTGTGGGTCGCACAGCGGTGCAGGTCATTGACTCCTCCGCCCACCTCACCCACGGGCCGGCACATTTCCGGCTCGGTTTTAGATAGCAGTCGAGGCGGAAATAAGTGTACCCTCCGAGGCGGAAAATCGGCGGACCACAACAGACCCCCAATTTGCCGGCCTCTGTCTAAAACCGCGGACCGAGCCGCCAATAGGACGGGCAAATTGGCGGCTTGGTGCTCTGTCTAAAAACGGCTATAGTGTATCTTTAAGAAGTGTTATATTCATAATTTGCACTAGAGCTGAGTAACATCTCTTCACTTAAAGGGCGCTTAACAGACACACGTATGCACGCACATTAATGCAGATATGTGCACATTGACAGTCATACGGGCAAACACATGCACGGCAGAAGCATGCACACACAGGCAGTAATGACTCTGTCTTGGATATATTCCAACAAATTAGCCTCCCTCTTTCCTCGCCACCACTCTCCCGACGCACGCATACACCGCTACTGTAACTCTAGAGAACGGGCGACAGATGTACCCACGGAGGCTTTTCAAAGCCTTTTATCATGCCAGGTCCACTGGGACTCATTCAGATGGACCGCTCTGACAAAAACATGTTGATAATGGCCACACCACATATCGCCAGGGCAGGGGACCAGAGGGGATGGGGTGGGTGGGTGGGGTGGGGGATGCTCGGATGACTGGATAGGTGGATGGAGGGATGGCTTGATGGAAAACTGGCTCGCTGTATGAGTAGCGAGTTCGCTCAGGTCCCAAGAGGTTCGGTCAAGACCAGATGGCATTCGTCTGTGGATCTGTGACTCCACAGTGACAGCAAGAAAACACACCCACGCACATGCACACATACACACATGCAGTGAGTTTTGGTAGGGAAAAAACAAAAATGTGACACTCAGCTCGACTCTGGTCAAGATGCCTTCAGCAAGAGACGTTCTGTATGAAAGATGCGGTAAGCTCTACACTGTGACCAAAGTGCCAAACATTTCTTGACCCATAATAACCTTTTCTGAGAATTAGGTTCTCGCACATTTGATGTGTTTTTAACATACAGTATCTGGCAGCATTGCAATCACAAAAAAATGAAGTGGGGTAAAGATGTGGAGTGACGCTCACCGACTGCTTCAGCTAACCCCCTTATGGAAAATGTTTACAGTTAAGCAATATGTTACAATTAAAGTAGAAGGTGAAAGAAAATGAAATGTAATACATTACAAAATCTACTCTGATCATACACTGCATGGCATTGTAGCCATATTAGGCCCCTGAAAGACTGTTGATCTTGGACTCATTTGCCCTGCAAATTGGTAGTGGCCAACTACTGCAAAGATCACCATGCAAAGCGCAATTCCCTGGCATTCTATAGCCAAGATAAGTAACATGCGCACCACTTTCTGCCAGACGCCGTCCTTCCCAGACTGGGTCCTACAACGGACAAATTATTGAGAATTATTAAATTAAAGCGTCTCTATATTACCTGGGACAGACTTTATATTACTGGTTTAGCAGCCCAGGAAACTCGCAGACCATTTGCACGCATTGTAAATCACCATTAAGTGCGACACTACGAGGTACACGTGTCACTGGTAGGCTGCAATGATCATAATGTTTTGGAAACGGTGTCGTTTTAGGAGTCAATCGACCAATTCAGTGGTTTAAGTTTGAGGATGTGAAGCGTTAGTCTTTTGAGCAGACATACTCGCACTAATCCAGACAAGGGGCACAGAAAACAAAGTCTATAATCCATCCAGTTCAATGTAAGCACTGACGGTAAACAATTTAACGGAAAAAGTCTCGATAAAGAGACATTTTCTCAAAATAATGACTAGTGATCTCACAATCAAGTCACAAGAACACTTCTCATCATAGTAACTTACATGATCTTTTTATTTTTCAGCACGCTGGCAGAAATGGGCCTCCATTCCGAGCTTAGTTTACTTTGATTATTGAGGAACTGACACTAAAACCCAGAGCTGTCCAGCCCCCTTGTAACTGTGAAGAAAACATTTCCGCATGACATCATGTTGACTGCTCTTACCTGGGAGGATGTGGAAAAAGAGATGCACTGGCAACCAGCAAAACAGGTCCTGAAGTGCAAGGTACATTACTTTACTGTTAATGTATCCTGCTGCTCCTCCACACCATGCCGCCTCATACACTTTCATTAAATATTCTTGATAAATAAATCAGTGCGCACACGCTGGCACAACCACATGGACATACGCATGCATACACGCACACACAGAAACATGCGAGACACACTGTCAACATCCTGATTCCGTTGCCCTCTGGACTGATTTCACCCTCATGCATAATGCACTAGCTAAATGCTTAAGTTGAATTATTAGGATGTTTTATTCAAGAAGGGGCTGGGGCCACCTCTTTTCTCCCTGCTAAGGATGACTGGTCGGGGGGTGGAGGGGGCAAGGCGCCCTAAGCACTCGGGCACTGTGGAACATGATTTGGATTAATTAGTAACGGTGGGTGTAAGGTGCAGGAGATCTAACATTAATGCAGACAGGCTGAGGACTGCAACGCTTACAGCTGCTCTCTCTAATCTGCCAGAGTGGAGAAGATGCCAGGGTTCCGTTTAATCCTCAGGTCAGTGGAGCAACATAGAGCAGCTTAGCCTCGTGTCCCTTCACAGACACCGTACAAACTGGACATGAAGATCCTTCAGTCGAAATGGACAGCAAATGGAGCTTTCATGAGGCATAGACTGATGTATGGACCCTGTGTCGGTGGTTGTCTAATCAATGCATTCAACCAAAAAGCCCAAACCGAAAACGTGTATTTTGTTATTATCATCTGTCCTTGCTGTCAGGGAAGCTGTGACGTCTAAACGCTTCCTCAAATGTTTTCCACCCTGCCAAGAAATAGTAGAATTATTAAAGAGACACAGAGTACTTTCTTCTGCACAGATGGCATTGCCCTTTGCTTTTGTTTGTTGGTCTGCCAGTCGACCACTTTGGTTTAGGCAGAGAAATGACACAACAGCTATACGACGGACTTTCATGAAATTCCTCAGAGATGGCCAGGGTCCCCGGCGGATGAATCCTAATGGTTTTATGGATCCTCTGACTGTTCCTCTGGCACTACCAGAGCTTCACCTGTCCAGTGAAATGGCTCAACATCTACGGGAAGAATTCTCATAAAATAAAGATGCAGATATGAATTGCTCTGAAATGATGTGTCCTTATCTCTAATCTCTCTTCAACATTTCTTTCGTCCATTTTTAAAAAGGAATGAAGCTTGCTCCTTGGGTTTATAGTCCAAGATACATCAGCAGCCATGACAGAGTTGCTATTAGAAATTGTTATTTTACCACAACGATTACAATGTGAGCTCACAAAAAGGTTCAGTTTATATGTCAACTTAGTGTGGGCACTTAGTTTTGCCCATGTGCAAAAAATCAATCAACATTCCTTTCTAAAGGAAGCTTTAATGTACCCACATACAATGCTGTAGGCTACTGAGTTCCCTCCCCAGAGTAAAATCAGCACACCAGGCTGGCCAACCCTGCTGGTTTCTGTGCATACCTCTGTATCACTGCCATAAGTGGCTGTGTGTATTACGCTCTCCATACATGTACTGTTGGAGCTGCTCACTGCTCCTCTGTAGAGGGCTGCAGATGTGTGGAACAGAGAGGAAGTCATGCTGCACAGTGCTGAAGAATAGCACATATGTTCTGAAACATCGCAGGAGCAAAGGTCAAGGTGTCCCTGTGTGATCGCTGAACCACCTCAGTAAGATCTGGATGAGCATCAGGCCCCGCTCAGGTGGGACTACTGTTCAGGGCAAGGTGGATAATTATATAGAAGGGCCTTCTGTGCCACAACGGATTCACTGCTAGATTACAGGGGTGGTTTTGTTCTAGACACATATCAGAAGCTGGAAAACCATGTGGCCTTCAACATCAGTAAACTTAGTACGGTATTAGTTTGTAAAAAATCGGATTAATTTTTTAACTTTTGGGTTACATTTGGGGCATTTCTACTGGCGTTTTTGGCGTTGCTGAGTCAAACTGAGCCATGCTGATTGATGGGCCACGCTCAGTATAGTTTGATGTTTGCCACCAGATTAATGACGCTTTATTGGTAGCTTTTTTTGAAAGTGCTGCTGGTAGGAAGAGTGTCTACAGACGCTACACTAACCAAAAGCAAAAGCCAAGCACGTCATCAGTCAAAGACACAAGAGTCCAGCGGGTAGCCCTGTGGTAATGGAAATGCAAATCCCTGCCACGCCAGGCGGATGTGCCGAGTCAAACCAAGTACAGCAAGGTTGGCAGATGTAATGGAAAAATGCCAAAGGAGGACCGAAGACGGCTAATGGGGACACTGAGAAGCTCCAGTGTTGAGGGTCAGTGTGGAGGAAGTGGTGGTGCCAATTTGCACAACTCTGGGTCTGCCAGCCACAGGAAGATGCTGATGACTTCAGTGTTTTGGTGGACAAATATGTTCGGGTTGGAGTTCTTGGGAAGGCAATGTTGGTCGGCCCACCTCTTTGGCCCAGACTGATATATCTCAACAAATATTGGTATGAACTGTCCTGAAAATCTACTCTCCACGCTACCTGCTGCCAGATGATTACTTCAGCAGTAGATGGCTCAGTCTAGATCACCTGCTAGAGTTCTGCTAGTGTTTTCGATTTCTTTCATTCAAGATCTAACACTGCTCCGCTTCCAGCAACCCAGCTCTGCAGCAAACAGCCTTGCCCTGAGCTCACCTGAGAATCTACCTGCAACACAGTCCACCAGCGCTATCGTGAGCTCCTTCTCCGCCTCTTTCCACCTCTAGGACTGCGCATAGTACCTGAGCAGCTTGCTACCTTCCCCTGCAGAAACCTCGTTCAAGCTAAATTAATCACTCCGTATCCTGCCTCGTGTCCGCTTTTGGGTTCATCAACCAACTACAGGGAGTAACAGTTAAAAGAGTCTGTGATGTCATTGCGTCACTGCAAATGCAGCTAATGGCTCCAAGGTGGTTATATTCATATCCATAATCACTTATTTGTACGCCCCAGTGGACATATTACTCAGCAGGCACTGATCATTATGTTATCAATCCACCAAATTACCATCAAGGCTGTGGTGTGATGGCCCGTTGCCAATTTAATGTGTTTGTGTGTACGTGTCTACCTTATGTGTCTCACCCACGGACTGAAAGCCTTCGGAGGTCAGTATTCAGTGTGTTAGTCAATCAGTGCACTCATTTCCCCATCGCACAGCATGGCACAATTAGTAAATTAGCATGAGGTCTGACCCCACCTGAACACACGCACACACTTACAATCTGTTGCACCTATGATAACCCTCTCCCTCTCACCCTGTGTAAAGTGTGTGAATGTGTGTAGCAGTTATGGCTCCAACAGATGGTCAGATCAGTGTTGCATATGTTCTGCCCCTGCTCTTCCAGGAGGGACAATTAAAACACATGACTCTATTTAAATTTGTATTCACGCTTCAGTTATACCGTTTACCTTGGGGCATCTTATTCTCTGTCTAGAATATGCAGCAGACAGCATTTTTTAATCACACCAATTATAATCTCTTCCAGAGGCTGTTGCTGTAAGATTTTGTACATGAAGCAGTATTACACAGAAATTGACAGAATTATTTTGTTTTGTTAGGAATGGCTCAGCTGCCACACACTGCTGTCCAAGGCGACTGTGAGCTGAAGCCTCACTGGTGGATCGAGGAAAAAAACGCAAGAAAACGTAACAAATCTGGAAAAAATGTCACCTTAAGAGTACCGACAACGCTGATCACGGCATATTAATGTAGATGTTTGATGTCCAGGACAAGTTCTCTGTGATGCTGATTCCCAGGAAACTTAAACCTGTACAGCTACTCCACTTCCATTCGGTCCATTCGGTGAATGAGGAAGGTATGACCACAGATCCGTACTTCTTGAGGTTTCACCAAGTCCAATATCAAGTATCCAGTATCAACTGGGCGGACTATGGTATTCAAGCCCAGTATTAATTTAGCCATATTCATTTGGTAATTGAATTTTGCTGCATTTTGATGTTGCTGTTATTTTTCAAGGTATTTGAAGACTGAGTAGAGGGCAGTTGATGTCACATCTTCTGTAGTTCTGGAACATGTTTTTAGTACACAGCCATGGACATTATCAGATGTTGTCTTAGCAGTATTCTTTTCTCACATCCAGTTTGTACTGACGGTGGCCAGTCCTCTGGAGGCGGTGGAGACTTTACAGCTTTACAGATTCTTTGTTGAGGTCAAAGCAGGCATTAAATGTATGAGGCTTGTCTGGCAACCTGGTTCAAAACATGATAGTAGCATTCGTGCTTTTGTTCCATCAAGTGATCCAGATTGCATGTGATACACTATTTTAATACCAGGTGTAAAGGGGTAATGTTTTTATGTCTCCCTGACTGCTACATAAGGTCACAACTGTATCTTACTAGCAAAATTGCCACTAGATTTGGTGCAGGTGTCCATTAGGGGATTTTTCCTCCACAACCACACTAGGATCAAATGATGAAACTGTGTGAAAAATCCAAAATCACGTGGTTCGCTGTTGGATATCAGTGAGTATTCGGACTTGGACAGGCCACAAAATAGTTTGATTTCAGATCAGGTACAGGAACACAATACTAAATTTAATCTAAGTTTTTTTTTTTTTTAAGTTGTGCCAGATTTTTACACTGCGGTACATACAGTTGGAAGCAGTGGGTGACAGATGAAACAGAAACATCACTGCATATTCACCATGGCTCTGATCTTTATTTGTGTGATGTTGATTAACTTATATAACTTCCTTCTGTGTGTGTGTGTGTGCGTGTGTGTGTGTGTGCGTGTGTGTGCGTGCGTGCGTGTGTTTCACTTGTGTATGAATCATTTATCTCCGGATCTCATTTGTTATAAGCGTGCCTTGTTTTTCTCACCAGCACTGGAGAAAAACATCAACAAATATGTCAGATAGACTTTTCTATACGGATTGAGGATGGCCAACAAATATGGATGTGACAGCTTGCTATTACTTGACTTAATGTGAGCCCAACATCACCCTCAGGACAACTTTAATATGTTTACCTCTCTACTAAAAAGAACAGCAAAAGTGAACTCACCATTGCATTGTTTGTTTTACCCACACTTTGTCAATGAGATGTCTAATGTGTCTAATGGGATTGCTGTTGCAAGGAGCATGTTCATCATTTTGTAGGGGAACTCTTTTTATTGGAATTATCCTGTGGCCATTCCTCTACTTTATTAATCACAATTCCTTTATTTGGTCGGGGCCATGCAATTAACTCCCTTATTTTGCTGTGGCTTGACACAAGCTTCTTTATGAGCTGATTTGGTGGCAACCTTTACCCAAAATACTGTATAAAATCTTAATTTCTCAGTAGTACAGTGTGTATGACCATGCAAGAACTAGATTATAACAACATCGATGTTGTGTCAAAAGGATTTATTTCTGGGAATGGGATGAGAAGATTTATATCCATCTTGTGTATTTATTAAGTGCAGAGCTGGAGTCAGGACATGGTAAACCTAGATAAGCTATAAGATTAGAGGCAGGGGAAAACAGCTATCCTGGCTCTGTACAAACCGATAAGCAACACATGGTATTTTATTTATTTCATCCATACACTAGCAGATAAAACTGTTGGTTGCGCTGAGTTGATGTAGTTTTATGTAGTCTTATTATATGAGTGAGATTGGGGGGTTTGGTACTATCATACCTGTACAGTCATCAAAACTAAAATCTGTGCTCACCCACCGTTTCTGGCAACACGTACTATAGCTGCGGACCCCAAAGTTGTCTTATACATTTCTGTTTGTGTTGATTAAAGAAAAAAAGAGAAAAGATAGAAGTGTGGGTCAGTTCGCTTAGGACTGAGCTGCCTGTGTCCCCAGCCATGCAGTGTTAATGCAAACCGAGGCTTGAATTTAACAATTAAAGTGTACTGGCCCAAAATGAATGATGAACTAAATTACTATTTTGTTTTTTTTTAAAAAGAAAAAAGATTTTGCTGCTGGGATTAAAACAACTAAAACTGGCTCAACCAAGCATCTCAGTAGAAGAAAGAAAGAAAGAAAGAAAGAAAGACAGAATCACACAAAGGTCAATTTACCTTCATTCAGTTACTTAGATGACAAATTAATGTGGCTAAATATTATTTTAATGTTTGTTTGTTTGTTTTTTTAAATGATGTGGCTTCCTTAGAGTGAGTACAAGGGGTAAATGAAAAATGTACGTTCAAATACTGCAAACTATAGGCTATGTAGAGAACATTTGGGCACAGCTTCACCCGGATGGCTTAGTACCACTTTTCCACAACACACCCCAGAGCTCCGAGTCAACCCCCAATCCTGCATGTTAGTCCCTAACAGGTCTGCTGTTGGTTTGTTGTGTCCCTGTGGTTGGAACAGAAGCCTCGGGGTAATGTGTGGGTGGCTGCCTGGGTGGGTGGGTGGCTTGCTGTTAGGGGGCATTTTGGGACGGTTTTTCCCCTCGTTTTCAAATCGCTCTGAAAAACATGTTGATTGAGAGAGCTTTTCACTTTTTTCAACATGCTTTTTTTTCTTCCTCTCTTTTTGGTCCTCTCGTTTTCCCCAAACTCCAATCCTCTCTTCTACATCTTCGCTCAATCCCTCAGTATCTCCCTTCCTCACCACCCTTGATAAATAGTGTCTCTTTCAAGTGGGGTAAAATGGCATGCCATACCAGAGTTTGACAGATTCTAGTCGTCACCGTCGCTGTGATTCCAGCCTGAGCTTTTTTTGAAGTCACTCAGAGATAAACACATTTTTGGCTGCAGGAGGCAGAGGAAGGGGAGAAGGGGGAGGCAAAAGTGCGGGAGGAAACAGAGAGAGAGAGAGCGTAGGAGGGAGAAAAAGGACAGAAGGAAGGAATGATACAGGGAATGTGAGTTGACTGGTGAAGTTTAAGCGGAGGTTTCTTCTGATCTGCTGCCTTTACTGATTGGAGGGACAGACGCTTCCTGTCAACTGTCCCACACACACAGCTTGACTGTGAGGGAAAGCAATTGACTCTTGTTCATTAGGTCATTCGTGTGTGTGTGTGTGTGTGTGTGTGTGTGTGTGTGTGTGTGTGTGTGTGTGTGTGTTGGGAGAGGCGGCAGCCTAACAAAACGAAAAAAGGGAGTATTATTGCGATGCACTTCACACATACACCTTTATCTACCAGCAGTATTTGAGTTTAAAGTCACTGTCACTGGCTGTCATTAGTGTGTCTGTACTGTGGTGAGTGTGGTAAGGTTCCCTCTGAGTTGTTTCATCTTCCGGAGAGGAAGCACGCCCCAAAGCAGCCAAAAGTGAGGTCCCAACAGGGCGAGATTCAGCCCGTCTGGCTTGGGGTGCAGTAAAGACTGTCAGCTCCAGCAGACGTATGCTGTCATGTACTAGCAATACTGCTCGACTGTATAAGTCTGCAACACTAACCACACTTTTTTCTTTACTTGACCAGCTAATCTGTACAATGATGTGTTTAATATTCCCTGATCAGCCACCGGTATGTTACTCTTCAGTACATAAAAGTTCCCTGTGAACCAACTAATTACTTTGAATATGCTTAATACACTCGACTTTGGCCGAGTTGAATCACGTGATTTGATTCTTGCCATATCTGTCTGTGACAGAGTGAAATTCAGCCTCTCAAATTTTAGAAGCATCAGATGCCAATTATCACTTGAAGCAGCTAAAATGTATATGCACTCCATGATATTGTCGCAAATGATGTATTGTTTTACAACATGGTCACATGCAGGTATTTCTCAGCTAAGACCACTCCAGTCTCTGTACAAACAGTTCATTAAAACAATGGACAAGAAACCAAGCCGCTCCCACCACTGCCCAGTCTTAAAAAATGCTCAGCTGGGATAACATGATAAAATATGCAAATATGTGTTTAATGTACAAAGTCATCAACAATCTGACATCCCCTCCACTCAAAGAATTTGTACAAGTTCGAACATCTGCATATCACTCAGCAAGAGGTGCAGCAAGAGGGGACTGCATCATCCCACTCAGGGAAAGTCAGTTTGGTCAATCCACATTTTCACACAAAGGAGCACAAGAATGGAACACCATTCCAGCTCACATCAGGGAATTGGACTCATATCCATCTTTTAAATTTAATCTGAAAAAATGGTTCATACACAATCAGATGTGTGACCATTAAAACATTCACGTTCCGTGATTATTTCACAATTAGTGCATGACTTCCCTTGCTGCCACCTGCTTCCATTTTGCCACCTTGCTGTGTGTGTGTGTGTGTGTGTGTGTGTGTGTGTGTGTGTGTGTGTGTGAGTTGGTGTGTGTGTGTGTGTGTGTTTTAAGTCTTTGTCTTAACTAAGCATTTGTGTAATGTATATTATTCTTTTGTCTTCACTGTGATGATCTGTTTTCTAGTCTAATATGTTATCATTGTACATTGTATTGTATTTGTATTGTATTATTTGGCTACCTCTGGTGCATTTACAGGAATGTATAATTAATGTACACTGTCCCTGTTAAAATAAACCAATAAATAAAAATAAATAAATAAATAAATAAAAAATATATTGATCCAACGCAGATGGGATGCTTGAATCCACAGATGTGAATCAGC
>CAEMYA010000084.1:1391443-1412629 GCA_903131615.1 Diplodus sargus
CTTCAGCCACATCCTTCTGAGTTCCTCATCACTCGGTAGGCGGTGGAAACTGTACCGGCTCTCACAACTACATTCCCTCTTCGTCCGGGGTGCATGTTCAAAACACTGCTCTTGTAGCCACAGATTTAATTTTGTCTGGTTATTAGTACAACCACGAACAGCGCAACATGTTCCCGAGCTGCGCAAGGACATTTTTTTTAGAGCTGATAACCGTAAACAGTACGTTAATGACCAGTAAACTTACAAATAAACCGCTACAGAAAACGATAACCGTTAGCAACCAATGGCTCACTGCTACTTCCGGCGTGTCACCGGAAGTTGGACCCATAATCTTTTCTACATCAGCGACCCCAGGAATAAGGTGGATAGCTTTGCTATAGAGGTGTCCATAGTGGGCTGTCGAGCACAGCCCACTAAATATGCAAATATGTGTTTAATGTACAAAGTCATCAACAATCTGACATCCCCTCCACTCAAAGAATTTGTACAAGTTCGAACATCTGCATATCACTCAGCAAGAGGTGCAGCACGAGGGGACTGCATCATCCCACTCAGGGAAAGTCAGTTTGGTCAATCCACATTTTCACACAAAGGAGCACAAGAATGGAACACCATTCCAGCTCACATTAGGGAATTGGACTCATATCCATCTTTTAAATTTAATCTGAAAAAATGGTTCATACACAATCAGATGTGTGACCATTAAAACATTCACGTTCCGTGATTATTTCACAATTAGTGCATGACTTCACTTGCTGCCACCTGCTTCCATTTTGCCACCTTGCTGTGTGTGTGTGTGTGTGTGTGTGTGTGTGTGTGTGTATGCGTGTATGTGTGTGTGTGTGAGAGAGAGAGCGTGTGTGTGTGTGTGTTTTAAGTCTTTGTCTTAACTAAGCATTTGTGTAATGTATAACTATTGTATAGTAATCCTTTGTCTTCACTGTGATGATCGGTTTTCTAGTCTAATATGTTATCATTGTACATTGTATTGTAGTTTACTTTTAGGTTGACTTAGTATATCTGTCCAGGGACAACAGATGAAAAATAGCCTTTTGGCTACCTCTGGTGCATTTACAGGAATGTTTAATTAATGTACACTGTCCCTGTTAAAATAAACCAATAAATGAAAATAAATAAATAAATAAAATAAAAAAATATTGATCCAGCACAGATGGGATGCTTGAATCCACAGATGTGTATCAGCCACCTTCATCCTGAGCTGAGATGAGGACACATCCTGGACCGGATTGTATTTTAATGAAGTGACAACACTGACACCTTGCCAACAGCATCACTTAAAAAGAAAAAAAGAAAAAAAAAGACACATGCAGGAACTTTGCTGAATGTCATACGGCTGGAGTTACAGCAGTGTGAGGAGCTACCCTCAGGGTTTGTTTGTAGTGAGACAAGAGTAATCCTGCCCTGTGTAATCAGTTCCTTCCCGTGCCTGGCAGCAGCAGCATTAGCTGCTTGCTCACTGTGGCCTGTCAGTGCCGTGATGTGCTTGAAGTTCAAGCCTGTGGGAGACAGAGGCGGCTGTTGTTCGGTCTCTGTGTTGTTGATGGGGAAGAGACGGGGAAAGGGCACCGAGACCCCAGGAGAGAGAGCGAATAAGAAAAGTCTCGAGGATGAAAAACGTCATGTGATGGAAACAGGAGAGAGGGAGAGAGTAATGGAGACCTTTGAACAGCAGCACTCTGGGCCCTTGAAAGGTTTTTGGTGTCTCCACGGTCCTCAGTGACACTGGGCTCATACCCACATGAACACTGTCACACAACAGCGGAAAAATAAAGGCTCCTCACATGTACACGAGTGAAATCTTAAGACTGAAGTCTTCCTGCTACCCAGAGAATTATATCAGAAGATGGACGAGAACTACAACTACTACATTTAAATTAAAATAACATTTTAAATATATCTTTATTTTCACATCCCAGGGTTATATTTTTCATGGGTAAAATGTACACTTTGTTCTTTGGAGATGAATACAAACCTTGCAGCTGTAGCTCCTGATGTGGTTATCAGTAGCCGACAGGGCCTCGTCAATGTAACACTCAGTTTTGTGGTGTTTCTTCTGAAGTTAGTACAAACATGCTTCGATCACGTCCATATCAAATCATCCACAAGTACAGTGGCTTTGGCAAGCTCAACTCCGTGGTTAGCGATGGCAGTCGCTACAGCTTTTCTGCTAGCAGCAGAAGGACTCTGCTGAGATGTGGCCTTCTGACACAGAACCACCGCCGACAGAGTACAGCACAGCTTACAATGCGACCTGGCAGACTTTAATGTTCAAGTGCAGTATTTTAAAGGCAGGAACACACCGGCCCAACCGTTGGACGTCTGAAGAGTTTGGAGAGACTCGGACGAGGTCGGGAACATTTCTGTTCAGTGTGTTCAGCTGCGTCGGAAGCTTTCGGAGCTGTTCGGACGTTGTCTGCTCCGATTGAGCATGCGAAGTCTGAGGAGGAGGGCTGTCGGACGTCTGAGCCATTGGATTCTCTGATTGGCGGTGTGCTAGCGAATCAGCGCTGTGTGTGGGAGGGTGGAATACTGTGTGCGCTTTGGTTTTCTACACACTCCGTTCCATCATTTCTTGTTTTCACGTTTTGGAGTACTGACATGAGACTGGCTGTTATTATGTCCTCTCAGGATGAATTAATCTCTGTTCGTTTGGTAATGCCTCGCTGCATGTTTAGTATGCAGCTGTTTTTGTCTGAAATAGTTAAGTTTCGTTTTGATCAAAAGTAATAAGATTTACGTGCATAAACCTCTCGTCCAGCGTCTTTACCACTAGAGCCACCAGCTTATTGCATCTCGCGCAAGCGCAGAATGTACACGCTACTGTGGAGTAGGCAGCACGTCGAAGCGGTGTGTTGCGATGCAACTTTTGTGCCGAACGGGTCAGACGAGAGGCAACACAGTGGTCAGAGAGTGGTCGGATAAGGCAGTTGGATGTCTGGGCGGTGTGTGGGGGCTTAAAGATAAAAAGGAAGAGATGGCACAGAGTATTGGTACATCGACTCCATAAGTGCGCACAAGTACAAGAATAATACATGTCTCTTTAACTGTTTTTTTTATTTGTCAAATATGATCTGTCAAGCATGCAGTGTGTGTGCGTGTGTGTGTGTGTGTGTCAGAAAGACAAAGATAGAGAGCAAAGATGGCTGACGCGATCTTTTTGAAGATGATGTCACAGACATTTCAAGATGGACTTGAGAGGAATGCGGCTTATTGTGCACTCACATAGCGTCAAAGTTAACGCTTAAGCTCCACAGAGTGGAGAGGCTCCAATCAGCTCGTGATGAGCACAAAGAAAAGCAAGCAACACACTGTGTTATAGTGGAAAACTAGCAGCAGAAAGGACTCTGCAGTCCACAAACTCACAGACAGTGTAGCTGAAAAGCATAAAATACACGCTAATTTCTAGTATTTGCCCGGACACTAATTAAGCCTCACTTGTGTTAGCGCGTGTGTCCGTCTTGTTTTATCCAGCTCGCCTCCTTGGCGTGGATTAAAGTCACTGCAGCGTCCTGCAGGCTGACGGTGGCTGATGAAAACAGCAAAGTCAACATGGGCGAAGAAAACCAGTCAAAGCTGGTCGCCTTGAGGGACGTTCTCCTCCTGCAGGGATGAGAGACTGGGGTTGCACAGCTCTCCTCTGCATCCGGAACGTGTTTGGCAAACACGGTGCAATCTTGGCTCGTCTAGCGAGATGAAAGACTGAGGCCTAGGCGGGTAAAATCCAAACGTCTGTGTGCTCCCTTTTAGTAACAGCCGCCTGCGCAGACGAAAGCTGATGCTTCCAGCTACACGTTACGATGGGACTGCGGTGAAACGGGCGAGCGTCTGTTTTTCTCTTCTCCCTGTATCCGGACACTGCACGGAACTGACGACACGTTCAGGTGCATTCTCAGACAATGGAAGATGGGAGTTTTCAAACCTGGGGGGACTGTGACAATCGCCACCATCTACTGGACACTAGGGTTGGTGCAATTATTTAAAATTCATAAATACATATATACAGTATATGACAATAAATATAATATACAGTATATTCCAATATTAAATTGTCAGAATCTAATTCCCATTTCTACACTGTTAGTTAGTGTGTGTGTGTGTGTGTGTGTGTGTGTGTGTGAGGATGGATGAGGTGATGCTGCAGGTTGCTGGCTGTATTGTATCAGAGCAGATGTGTTTCCTGCCTCTGTCTCTCTCAGTCTTCCCACAGGGCTCTCTGGGCTCTCCTGGTATTTCTCTCAGATTTCCATCTTTGCATCATCTGACATAGCAAGCCCTTCTCAGACACTGGGATCAGCCCAGTCCTCCACTTCACAGGCACCGTGTGTGTGCGTGTGTGTGTGTGTGTGTGTGTGTGTGTGTGTGAGAGAGAGAAAGAGAGAGAGAAAAAAAAAAACACTTGGGTTTCACTGCAAATTGCTGTACCGCAAAACAATGTCACCAAAATGCAACATTAGCAACCCCAGTGATCACGCACACTTCCTTTTGTTGACTCATCAGACACCCTGACGACATGGCAGAGACGCTGGTTGTGATGGCCTTTGCATTGATGCAGTGATGGATGTTTGTGTGAGTGTATGACCAGTGCAGACGTGGAGGTGTCAGAGCTCGGGCAAGAGGAGAGTTTAGAAAAAACGAAAATAGAGTCTCTTAAAACTCTTACCATCACAGTGATAATATCCTGTTTGTGTCTATGTGGTTGCTTTTGTTCGTTCCCATGCAAAAAAGAAAAGAAAAGAAAAGAAAAGAAAGTGTTCAATATTTCCAGGTGCTGCTGTGTCCCAGAGCCTGTAGTGTTTACTTCAGGTGCTTGCTGAACAGCCTGAACAGACTGAAAAGTGTGTGGTTGAATGCTTTTACCCAACTTATTACAGTCCTCTATTTACTTGAGTTGCGTTGGAAGATTGATTTCACTGTATTACTTCACAATCCAGACTGCTTGAGGCTGTGCAGCACAAAAATTACCCTGGTGAAGTTTATTATGGTCTAGGATCGCTAAACAATCTGTCCTTAAAAAAAAAAATGAAAAAGAAATACTGATGAAATGTTGGGCAAGATAAGCACAGCAGTGGTGTCACTCTGTCAAGAGTATGGTGATTACATCAAGGTACAGAGCAGCACCATGGCCTCGTGGGGCAACCAGCCAGCAAACACAGGTTCAAAAAGAGTTTTGATGAGTATATAGCCCCTGAGTTCTCAGCTGGCGCCCTTTTTTTTCCATGCTTGCCCCTCTCGCACTGAGCCTATGCATGTTTTCAAGTTGAGTAGCAAACATGCCCAAAGAATGAACACTGATAAAAAAAGTATGATTTCATCAACCTATGAAACAAGAAATCTGTGTTTTTGTTTGTACGTTTTCCTCACATACCTCAAGAGCCGTTCGCCCCATCTACTTCACACTAGGGAGGTTTCCTGCTGAGGACAGATGGAAGTGCACGTTTGAATTTGAACAGGCAACACGCTCAATACATTTTGAATAAACAGTGAACACTGCTCTGTGTGGTTTCAGCGCTCTGGCTTCATGGCTTTGCAGACTGAAGCTGGACATCACATGTGATACCTTTCATTGATCTCATGGGGAAGCAGACCTAAACAAAATGGAGGTTAGCGTGTTGCGTCAACTTGCTATACTAACAAAACAAAAAAAAGCAGAGGGACGAATGAGTCTAAATGAACGGGGAGACGTGTTCAACACGGGTTTTCTGTCCTTCAGATGGAACTTGAGGTGATGAATGTTTACAGTTGCTTGGCAGCCCTGTCAGCTGCTCTGGGATGCCTCTCTCATTGGCTGTTGTGGTCCAGCTCAGAAAGTACTGATGTAATCATTCAGATTTTAAATGTTTGATATTATCAGGACAGCACTGATGAGACCGTGAGCAGTTCAGGAGGCTTCAGACTGCATCTGTAAACCCCTCACATTACCACATACCCTGTGCTCGGTAGCATGCTTTAAATGGGCACTGCACTCCAATAACGGCAATTGCTACTGTACCACATGCTGGCTCATCTTTTCAATTCAATTGGGGATCTCTGGGGCTTCCGCAGCCTTAGATTATGCAGTACAACTTGTGTGGAGCCAGTAAATGTTGTTTTCAGCTACATCTGTTGTTCAGATTCTTAATTATTATGGGTCCTCTTGTTAATTCGGCATATATCATACATTTTGTGTATTTTCTCTTGTGTACTCCGTGTTTTGTTTTGTTTTTCCATACAGAGCAGGGACTGAGATCTAATCACCCGAGATGCACGAGGTCAGGTGTGAATAGAAAAGGTCCACTTATTATCAGATCACCAAAGAGGCACATTAATACAGGAACAAACAGCCTCATAGCTATAATAATAATAATATATATATAATATAATATAAAGACATCTAATGCAGCTCAGTGAAGATAGAGACTCTTCAGAGAGGAGAGGGGTGGATGGTGCCAGGTGCCCTGTTACTGCTGATGTACTTTACATTGTTAGCTCTTCTTACCTGGCTCAAGCTACTTGTCATTTGCCATTTTCTGCTTCAGTAACCACATTTCCCCTCGAACACGGGATGAGACGTAAGCCTGTTGTTCTCCAGGCTACTGTGCCAATCCGTCTAATGAGGCCTGTGTGTGTTTTTCTGTGTGCCTGTATTTGTGTATGAAAGGTCATCTCTCCCTTAAGGCCCATGCAGTAAACGGGCTGTTTCCAACAGATAATTAAACAACAGCAGCGTGGAACTGCAGAGCTGTACATCGTGCACCTGGAAGGATATTCAGAAAGCAGTCTCAACCCTGATGGGCACCCTGCATTTAAATCCAGCAGCAGCAGGACCCTTGTTTGGACCCTTAATTGTATTAGTGACTCTCTCAACATTCAGTGCGACCTGGATTGTTTACTAAAACAAGCTTCCTGTTTATCATTACAGTTCACACATGCATTTAGAGGGGGAAACAATGAAGGAAAGTAACCTCAGCTTTAATATATGAAAACAAATACAACAAAGAGAGAGAAAGAGAAAGAGGGCTAATGCTCGGAGTGCAGCAACAAGGGAGAAACAGCTGTGGAGACACGATGCGAAGAAAACGCAAAGTAGGCCACTTCTTGCAGTGATGAGAGAGGCTGGCTTTCACAGCTCTCCTCTGGATCTGGAATGGGTTTGGTAAACACATGGCAATCTTGGCTCATCCGGTGAGATGAAAGACTGTGACTCCGTCAAACAATGGAAGGACAGAGAGGAGTCCTGACTGGTTGATTGATGGGACGTATCCTCCGAACACTACTGGAGACAGATGTTTTTGCTCTCTTATTCTTCTTTCTCGTTTAGTTTTAGCCGATTATTCCCTTCCCTTCATCTTCTTGTTACTCGTGTACCTTATTGCTGCTTTTTGTTTTGCGTGCTAGTTTTGATTTCTTAATTTGATAACAATTTTGATAATAATAGTTTCAACGCCAAGTGATTTTGTGTTTTTATAACCTTGCAGTTTTTCGAATAAAGCCTATAGAACCAAAATAATACTTTGCCATCAACCAGCCGAGACTCAAACAAGACATTCGTCTGTATTAAGCCAACGGTCACAGATCTGCTACCAGTCAAAAAACAACTGTCGACTGCTGAACTACCGTTTAGAAGAGATTTGGCAGAACCTTCGACCAAACCACATGTCTCTGGGACAATAACATTCGCCATGAAAGGATTCCGTCCATCGCATCCAGTGCTTTAGTTGTGACCAATTCACAACTCTGGAAATGCCTTCACATCCAGACCCATTTTCTTATTCAATTCACTATCATCATTGTGACTGCTTGTATTTGGTAAACATTCATATCTGATCTTTATTTCATTTAAAATAATTTGTGTTAATATCTACTTAGTTAAGAAACATTTTTATTTAGACCCAGTCGTGGTTCCATATATTCCATGGAAGTGGAGAACAGAGATCAATTTAACTGAGAAGTCGTACTTTTAGATATTTGACTGATAACTTAAGAAATGATTGATTTTATTTCAAATTTCCTCTCCGGAGGTGGTGCCCCTAAATGGAATGCAAATGCACTGAGATTCCACAACATCAGTGCACAAAAGACAAATACAGTACTTGGATTACAACAACGTCTGAGCTAGCAACCAAAACAAGCTAGCAGCTGTTACCTAATTTTAGTCCGGATTTAGCCATTTTAATGCCAGGGCTCACCTCTCCACATGTTAAGTAATTTCCCCACAACACGTTTTTAGGAGACGATGCATCTCGGGCTTAGTGCATTCCAGTCACTGAGGTTCACCCTCAATAATACATAAGATCGTAAGTTTTAATAAGATTGGTTGTTCAGTGCAGATAAAGCTTGATGATTAGCAATATGGCCCAATGAGCTGTAGCTATACATACATACATATGTATACACACACACACACACACACACACACACACACACACACACACGCATGGTAACATTAGGGGAGTACTCCTGCTGTAGAGCAAGAACTCAGGTAAAAGTGGGATCTTAGTGAAAAGGTTGATGAACACAGTCAACAGAGGTATGCAACTGATTGCCTCATATGTACTCACGAGCCTCTGCCTCCAGTCTTGTATTCATCCTGACTGACATTCCCGCGAGAAGTGAATGCAACATGATTTCAATCACTGCGGAGTGAGCAGCTGACTGAGCTGACTGCGTGTTCCCAAACTCTACACGGGGATGGAGGCTTGACAGGAAAAGACGACTGTTGCCTGAAATGATTTTGACCTGATTCTGATGCGAGCTAAAGCCTCGCTGCCCCGTCTCTCTTTGCTGAAAAGCTCTTTGCGGTCATGGCAACCAGCAGCCTATGCCCTGGTTTCACTGTAAACACTTTTTTTCCCTTTCTCGGTTTAATTTTAATTTTTATTAAATACATTTAATTCAATACATTTAAGTGTCAATTTATTTGAGGTCAAATCATCTGTTGAGCTTTTAATGTTTGTAATAAATTCATCTTCCAGACATAGACCATGTAAATTTGCAGCTTCATCTGCTCGTCGTGCTCATCATAGCCCGACCACTCAGCCGCCCAACTGCCCTCCTCAATTGCAACATCTCTCTTCACTTGTGTAAATAAATACCTTAGGACTAATTTTTCTTTGTCCAGTCTCTGCCTTTTGTGTTCAACAAAAACCTCAGCTGTAACAGATGGCTCCTCTTATTGTATGAACCATGCGGAGCCAATGGTGGGTGTGGGGTTATGTCTCTGTGTACATGTTTGGTCAGTTTCCTCCGCCTGGGAAAATCTGTCACAACTGTACTTGATGCAGGATCTTACTTTAAACACCATTAAAGTAATTCTTGAAATGAATTAAATGATTAAAATTATCTTGAATGCACAAAAATTAAAGAATTAATGGCACTCAGTAGTAGAGTGCATGCTACCAAGGCCCCCAAAAGTTCTTTTAATTCAAAAAGTCTAATCCAATATCAAACTCTAATTCTGGATCCACAACAAAAGTCAATGCGGTTTATTCTGGGTTGAGACCTATCCTCCATTCAAGTTTCATGGAAAATCATTTTGTGTGATCTTGCTGGCAAACCAGCCAGCAAAAAAGCTGCAAGGGTGAAACATGACCTCTTTGTATCAATAATAAAATATATCAGTTTGGGGAAATGAGTCATTGTAAATGTAACTGTTAGATAAAGCTACAGTCAAAATCCGCCACTTGTTGAACAGAGTTACCTCTAACAAAATTGCCGTTCTCGTGTGTTTTTCTCTTGATCCCCTTGAAACCCAAGCCATTATATAGCTTCAGTTTGAGATTTTATTTCCCTGGGGCTTGTAGGAGCACATTTCAGTTTGATTATCCCCTGAAGAGACATTTGTTGATTACACCCTGAAGAGGAAATTGGTTATTGGTTATTGTCCAAGTAGCTGACATTGGGCATCCCCTCTAGATTTACATGTTTTTTTGTTTATATTTGTATGTACGTTGGGCTGGCCTGTAAGCATTTAACAGTACAACATAACACTAAGTCAGTTGAATTAAGCAAACATGAACTTGCACTGTAGCCAGGCATCAAGTAATAGTACTAGTGGCTTGTCCCATTAGGTGAGAAATCATCTTAATTTATGTCTACAGTGTTTATGTCTGCAGGTTTTTCCGTACAATTGCAAGGTATGGAATTGTAACTTCACAGTCACTAGTTAGTCTCACTGCAAAAATGACGGATGCCACAACTTTTTGCCAGATAATGATAAACTTTTTAACTTGCCTAACATGAGTCAAACACATTCAATTGTAAATCACTCTTCAGTAACAGCCGAGTGCAGTCATTAACTGTGTCTGTTATGAAGGTTCTAAGTCATCCAGGTCATGGTGATTCTAAGTGCTGTGTTGTAGGCAGTTTCTTGAAGATGCTTCACCTCTCATCCAAGAGGCTTCTTCAGTTCTAGCCAACTGGAGGGGAGTTGCAGGCTTGTAAACTCTGTGTGGGAGTGTCCTTACACTGATGTCTTCAAAGGAATTATTTTTCTCCTTCAGATGGAAGTGGACAACAGAGTCTTGATCTGAGGAGTTGCTGCTCATCAATGCCAGCTCAAAAACACTGGTCTTTTCTTCACTGGCTGCCAAATTGATTCATGGTATTGATGGCTTCAGTTAGCTTTACTTCACTTGTGAATTTATCTTTGATCCTTCTGAGACCAACATTTGCCTCTTTTCACCATTGCTAGAGCCTGCACAACTCCGAGCACCAGCTCCTCTGCAACCCTGCTGCCAGGGGTGGACTGGCCATCTGGCATACCGGGCATCGTCACTGTGGACCGTTGACCCAATGTGGGCCGGTCCAGTCCGCTATGTGTTTTTGTTTTTTTGTTTTTTTTCTTCTCTAAATTCCCTCCAATCGGCCGGCCAATTGGCTACTGAGGGCTAGCAGTGTGTTACCAGCATCGCCAAATATAATTGGTCTATTGTTTGTCATTGTCAATCAATCATGGGATGACAGGCTCACAGAGCCCTGACAGTACTGTCAATCACTACATGAACCAGGGTGGGGCCAGGGTGGGACCTCGATGGGTGGGCTGGACGGGCTGCTGCTGAGCCAGTAATAACGTTAGTGAGTAGTAGTAGTGAGCATCTTCGAAACTGTTGTGATCGCAACTTGAAAATGGATAAGAGGAAGAAACGCCTGGGTGGTGCTAAGAAAGCGATTAAAAAAGTTGAAGTCTCTGGAGGTGGAGGCTTCTAAATGTGCGAAGTTGACGGACCTTTTTGGTGCCTGGACCACCAACCCACCAGCAGTCACAGGTGCTAACCTGTGGCTGCTGGCAGTTGCTGGTGTGGCTGGCTGTGGCTGCTAATGATGACGAGTGAGTGAAGGCAGACATGGTTAGTAATGTTAGCCTGTCCAAAACAAAGTAAAAAACGTTTTTACATTGAATGTGATGTGACCGAACTAACTGTAGACTGAGGAATGCAGCTGCTGCTAATGCTAACGTAGCTCCTCAGGGATTGAAGCCGTTTTTTTTCTAACGTTGACAATCTAACATGTGACAGCATATTAGCCCAGAGTTGAAGGCTGTGGCTGTTGGTAGTTGTGGTTGATTTTGTTCAAATATGCCGAATTGTGATATTATGGGTTTTTATTGTTCAGATGATTTAGCTAAGCTAGCTAACAAATGCTAAGATCAGCGGTCTCTTGTTGCCATAGCAACAGTAAACATTCATGTGGACTGATGAGTTGTAAATAGAGATGTAGAATCAAGCTGAGATACTTTGAATTTTAGCACAAAATACAAGTACACCTATAGGAAGTAAGTTATTGTATTATTTATTGTAATCTTTCAATTCATTTATTGTTTACTGAGGCGATAATTATTTGATAGGTATAATCTGAGTGTAACTTTAATTTGTGTGTAAATGTGTTACTTTTACTGTAGTTTTCAAATGGCTGTGTATAGTGTTGTCTTGAGCATTTTCACACAGTGTGTGTCATAAAAAAAAGGACAACACAGAAGAGATAACTCCCATAAGCTGTTGCTCCTGCAAAGAATGCCCTCTACCATATACTTCGCCTTGGACTCTGACTTGGTGATAGACAGACTTACAGAGAAGAGTGAGCTGCTTAAAATATTAATTTTTTTGTGATGATATTATTGTTATCATCACAAATTGTCATTGTTAATCATTTATAATCATTATGGATGTAGTAATGAATTATTTGATTCTTTTCAGAGGTTTTATTGTGCTTATGTGTTGATCCTTAATGGTGTGATCATGTACACTAAATTATCAATTATTCTCCATTACAGGTTGTTCTGATATATTTGAGGAGTCGTTCTCCCTCTGTTCTATATGTGGACCTGTTCTCTCATTTGGGACCACTGTTAGAATTTGGTAAGTTTATCATGTATTTTTTTAATGTTGTATAAATTCATACTTCATAATTCACTCTAGGTGCAGGACGGAGGAAAACATGATGTTGTGAAAACATGTGTTACTTTTTCTGTAGTTTTCAAATGGCTGTGTGTAGTGTTGTCTTGAACATTTTCAGGTCACAAAGATCTGTCTTTTTTGCATTGGAAATCACTGGTTAAGTGTCCCAATGAAAGCACGACAAAGCCATTTGACTGTCTTGTTCATAAATGATGGTGTCGGGTTTTTTTTTTTTTTAATTATGACACACAAATTGTGTCATAAAAAAAAAGGACAACACAGAAGAGGTTGAGATAACTCCTGTTGCTAACTGTTGCTCCTGCAAAGAATGCCCTCTGTGCTGCTACCATATACTTCGCCTTGGACTGTGACTTGGTGATAGACAGACCTGCTAGAAGTTCTTCTATGGTGCTTGAGTCATCCATCATATCAGAGACCTTCGTCTTGACTTTGTGAGTTTATTATGCAACTTGTTTTGTCTCAGATTGGGAAAAAAGTTTGATTATGATTATTTCCTTGTTGAAGATTTTCATATTGATGATTTTAATTTTCCAACATCTGCATATCTTTTAAGTTCAATTAACAGTTATGGAGGTAGGCCTTAGCCTCTTTTGAGACTTTGAAGTCATCCATCGTAACAGATAAATTTGTTCACAAGGTGTCACCACGTCACAAAAAGGCTACTTGGCTACATATACTTGTCAGTACACAGATACTGAGTACAATTTCTGTTTGCTGTTTCTTGCAGGTCACAAATTTGGTGAGGAGTGGAGCTGCCTGGCTGCAGACGAGGAAGTAGGGCAATACATACTTGTGCACATACACGTATATGAGAATGCAAATCTATTCAGACCTGTAATTCTTAGACTTTTTCACACAGCTATAGATATTTTTTTTTTTAATTCTCGATTCATGGTTTCATAATGACTGAGCCACCCTTAATACAAATGAGTTCCAGCTCTAATGCTGCTACTGTCTGTAATATGTTTCTATTTAGATTATTTGTCAGGATATTTTGTTATTATTGTCCCTGTTTGTCCTAATCTCCCTGTCTCTGTCTCTTTGTCTCTCTCGCTCTCTCTCCCCCCTCCACCCATCTGGTAGAGGCAGTGCCCACCCCGAGTCTGGTTTTGGGTTCTTCCCGTTAGTCTCGTCCTACCCCTTGTCATGACATAACTGTTGTTGCGATTTGACATTATAATGAATAAAGATTGATTGGTTGATTGCTATAGCTGTCAATTTTAGTCCTTGAGTTCATAGCTACATGCTTTATTTGTTAACTGCTATCAAGGAATATGACTCTCCTTTGTAGTATGTGTGAGAGAAGACGCCGCAAGATTTGTTGACTTCTACGTGGTGTCCGCTGATAATGTAGTGGGCTGGTCTGGACAGAAAATGCTAGGGCTGAATTTTTGTCCCAGTCTACCCCTGCCTGCTGCCCAACCTCTTGCAACTCAGCCACCAACCAAACTTCCCTGTGGAAACTCTGCTTCACACTCACATCAGCCTCCATCTTCCCCTCATTCCTCCTGCACCAGGAACCCTAACTAAGTTTTCAGCCAAGCCAAACGCCAACCTCCACCACTCCAGTTATCTGAGCAACATTAATAGAATCCTTTTCACCTTTCCCCTGCCTTTGGTGTCTGCTTTTGGGTCCACTGTTAAAACCTCACAAATTGTAAGATATATTTTCCTCGGTTGGCACACTTGTATTCATATGGTATGTACACACATGCAGGTTTGCAGAGTGGTACATTCATTTGGTGTATTCCTAAACTGTTTGATGACTTGTCCTGTGTATGTATGTGTGTGTGTGTGTGTGTGTGTGTGTGTGTGTGTGTGTGTGTCATGCTCTTAGATCGTGGAAGTGTCAGCAGCAGAGGAGGGTGGAAGTTGACTGTGTGACAGGCTGTCAGAAACAAGTCATATCAAAACTCATCAGATCAAATATCTCCTTGTATGAAAGTGTGATGTAGGATATAGTGTGTAAAACTACTTCATCCACAAGAACTTGCACCTGGTTGTTCAAGAGGATATTAAATATACAGTATTACCACCCCCAGTGAAGAATATTTTTATAAGAAACCACGCACTGACAGCACAATTTTATCTTCCCTAGAACTCAGAATACAAGGCGGTAATATCTTGTTTTGAGTGCTGTGATTTCACATTTAATAACCCATGCTCCATTTCTGTCCACCACAGCAAATACAATTGGGGGACTTTGGTTTGTTTGACCTTTCAGTCTCTGAGGAAGATGCAGACATTCTCATCATTACTCATAGTGGAGGAAAACAAGCAAGTGAGTAATAGAAGAGAATCACAATCACGTTACCACACTGAATGTCCTTTCAGTGACGCCACACCATTTGGGTTCAAGTCTTCATTTTACACCTGGGAAACACAAGTTAGTCCCTTAACATGAGTTTAATTGTGTCAGTAATCATGCTATGAAAAACAAAGTAAATATGCCTAAAATTCAGTGACCAACCATGAACAAGTATTAATCCCAAACCACTACAGCACAGTTGGTCTCTGGCCACCAACAGCAGACTATGGAAGCAAAGGACAACTCCCACTGCCCAGCAGTAGAAGTATTTGACTTTACTGAACAGGTCACAAAGTGAATGAATTTGAATCAGATGCTGCTGTAAAAAAAATTGTGAAGCTCAGTCATGGTTTCCTTGATAAGTAAATGTTGAAAAGTGAATACATTTTAATATTTTTTCTGGTCTTTACTCTCATTAAGCAGAGCGCTGGTGCAGCTGAGAGGATAACAGACTGCGCTGCAGTTCAAAGAGTAAAGACTAAACTGCCTGAGGTGTTCAATCAATGGTGTATTTTTGATAGTATCTTTGAAGGCACTGTTACATAAAGACTTTGAAGAAATTGTTTTATTTAACATACTTATTTCTCTTGTGTGCTGGCATGTACAAACTTTTTGATGAATACAAACTTAAATGCAAAAATACAAACAAAGAGAGCATTTTGTGATGAGATCACACCAGCCTGACACTGATACACTGAGGGGCATGACATAACCTTGGTGTTTGGCTGAAAAATGGAAATGGGTGGGTTAAAATAAAAAATGAAGACAAGTAAACCCCTCACAGGTTCTCCCTTCAGACAGCACTTCCCATACAGTTTTCAGGTGGTACTTCATTCTTTCAGGTGGTATGATTGATTACAGCCTTGCTCACACACATGGTCACTGTACATACCTCTTTTTAAGTAGTTATACAGCAGAGTTGCGCACATGCATCGTCTGATATGATCTTTTCATAGATATATCAATATTATTTTATACCTCAACAGACAAGTACAATAAATGTCAGCACAGGAATGCCAAACTAGGTTTGAGGTCATTTTGAAAAAATATCACCACCAAATAGTCTGTCAAGACAGAGCACTGACAAGTTGATTTTGAAACTGTGGAAATCTATACTGTTCCACTTTTTCCGTGTGTAAACACACCTCGAAACATGTTTTATAGCTGAGAAACACTGGTAAACTCAGGCCTATCTCAAGCTGAGATTGAATGATTGCTCATACTTTTATTGCATCCCTTATTGACTATGGTAACTCCCATTCACCAGCCTTGGAAACACATTCCTGGATCATTTGCATGTAAGTGGTCCTCAATATTGCAGTCTGGCTTTTCACCAGGCCATCTATTAGGTCTTATGTGACGCCAATCTCAATATCACTTCACAGGCTCCCCATGAAATTCTAGATACATCTCAGGGTTGCTGGAGGTCTGCATGGTCAGGCACCTGCCTGCATTAGAGATCTACTGCAACACAGTACAAGGCTACCTGTTTGAAAGAGTATTTCAGCTGATGACAGGCTTGTCTCGGGTCAATAACTTTTAAAAGTAGCAGCGTGATCCATGGCTGTGACTAGTGGTGATAGCAACACTTATGAACATGTAAACACTATATATGCGCAGTTTTATCAAAATCTTGTGAATGTGTTTTAGTTTTTACACAGTAATAATATAGTAATTCTCAAACTTCTGTATATTTCAGTGCCTGTTCATAGGAGAACAACAGAATTTTTTCTACTACTTGCAAGACTGCAGAGAGAGGTAGAAGGAGAAGGAGCCTGCATTGGGTCCATCCACTAAACAAGCCAAGCGTCAACAAGGAAATTTTTATCATCTTGTGGCTGAACTGCTGCTGGACAGTCAATGCCATCATCAGTATGTCTGGATGAGTGTCGAGCAAATGGACGAGCTCCTATCACTCATTGGCCATGAACTCATCAGACAACCTACCAACTACAGAGCTGCCATAAAACCCAAGGAGAGACTGGCTGTAGGAATGAGGTGTGCTTGAAATTTTACACACAATAAATCACTGACTATACACTTAAGAAAATGTTTTTAATTTAGAATAATGATAATAATAATATAAAAATACAAATTTAGAAACTCTTCAAAATAAATAAAACGACAGCAAACAAAAACACAAACTACTATGTACAAACAGCAACTTGACTTCATAGGTCTGCGCTACTTTCTTCCCATTTTGGGTCGTCACTGGAAGCCAGCATTTGCGTGAAGGGCCTCTTCCTAGTATCTGCTGTAGTTCCTGTAGCACATGTTGCTGCTCCCTTGGGCTGCTGGACCTCTGGGGCCTGTCCCTCTCCCCAGAAGTGGTGGGTTGTGAAAGTGATGCTGCTAGAGAGGACATAGATGGTGGTCTGTGTCTCTCATGATCACAGATGCACTGCTACTGGACTGCTCGCTGGATCAACACAGTGAAAGGGGTGTCAAAGATCTCACTTCATTGGCTGGAGGAGTGCTGAGATGGCTTTTTGAACTATATAGGAAAAAAGCACAAAAGGAAAGCCAACTCAGTCCTTATCTAACAGGTATTATTTTCTTATTAATTTCATAATTATAATAATCTATCCATTTATTTACAATGTACCATGAATAATTACAAAGTTGATATTGACATCAATGCTGTTATCCTTGTTAGATCGTTTGATACAGACCTTGTTGGCTGCAGGTGTTACAATATGGTAGGAAGATGAGGACCCAAATGCAAACACACCCAGGGTGGCAACACAGGAGAACGCGGAACAAAGACTATATACACAAAAAACACACACTAACGAGAGGATGAGGTACAGGTGGAGTGAGGCAAGGAAAGGACAGGTGGGGGGGGAATACTGGGAGGAGGGAAAATCACAGAGGGAGGAACTGAAAAGCAACATGCTGCACATGAGGGCATAATTTCAAAATAAAACAGAAAATTAGAGAACACAAACGGGATCCTTACAGTAGTTTTTACAGTAGTTTTTTTGTTGTTGTTTGTTTTGACAAAGGCATCTCTCAATGTCCTCCATTTGGATTTTTCAAAGAGCAACTGAAACAAAGAAGAGAGACAGGTAGGTTTATTTGTTTATTCCCTCACAGGCACTTGGCTTCTGGGGACTCCGTGATCAGCCTCGCTTTCAACTATTGCCTGGGTCACACAACAGTCATTCGACCGACCCCAGACACCTGGAAATAGCTGGCACAAAGCTTCTGGGAAAATAGGGTAGCCAATATTTCAACTATAAAAATACTTTTTCCATTGTGCTTTTGGCAATTGTGGATGCAGAGTACTGATCCAGGTGCATTCAGGTGGGAGACTTTGGGAGAACAAGCAGTAATGGGTGTATGCAGGATCTGGATTGGGAAGAAGAATGGAGAACAAGAACAAGACACTACATGTGCCACCAAGTGCCTGTCTGCCTCGTGCTGCTCACCCAGGGGATGTGCCTTATGCCATGGTGGCTGATGCAGCATTCCCTCTGAAGCCATACCTAATGAGACCCTAACCTGGACAGAATCTCAGCCACAAAAAGAGAATTTTCAACTGCAAAATCTCTAGAGTGAGGATGGTGGTGCTGCTTTTGGCATTCTGGCATCCCAGTGGAGGATTTTTCGCAGAATTAACCTGTACCCCAAAATGTATAAACACTTGGATTATACGTTTACACGTGGTTTATACGTTTATTTTCTGTTATTTTCCTCACTTCAGCATATGCTAAGCAACAGCATAAATACATGGTCAAATTAGATATAACTGAACTTTAATTATCACATAAAATACCTGTAAAATATCTTATCCATATATATATCCATACACACACAGTAAGATAGTGTCGAAGAGCTGCAGTTTCAGTGTTAAAACTGATCAAATAATTGCTGTCTGTGGTTCTATATGGGCTGTGGCAATCATTTAGAAAAATAATAGTTTGCAGCTACATATTGAAAAAAAAGAAGAACTATGAACTCGCTCATTTTTGAAACTGTGAACTTAGCTCAAAATTTTGAATTATGAACTATGAACTGAACTAGTTCATTTTAAAATTTGTGAACTGAACTTTGAACTCGTTCATGTAGAAAGTGAACTTTCCCAACACTGTATTGGTAAATTGCTCTTCACCACTATGGTCTTGTGCAGTACTGCTGATGCTGCACCAAACCGCCTGTCCATCTCACACACCATTTTCTCATCATTCATGACCAAGACCCATAGATACCTTGCTTGAGGTTGGAGCTCTCCTCCCAGCTGGAGGGGGCAATCTACCATTTTCCAGCAGAGAGCCATGGCCTCAGACTTAGAGAAGCTGACTGTCATCCCAACTGCTTCACATTGGGCTACAAACCGCCCCAGTGCCTGCTGGAGGTCATGGACCGTAAAGCCAGTAAAACCACATCATCTGCAAAGAGCAGCGATGTGGAATGTAAATTCAGAAGTGGTCTGTATAAATACTGGTCAGTGCAATGTCTTGTACCATTTTTATCCATCAGATAGTTTTACTAGTGACAGATTATGAAGTTTGGACATAGAAGAGAAATAGTTGTTATTTAGTGATATGAAGTATTTCCCCGTGTCATCACTTCTCTTCTCGGACAAAAATTTCATCAAACCCACATCTGAATTTCCTCTCAATTTAGACTCTGACAAAAGTTTGTTATGTGTGTCCTAAACAGCCTCCTGCAGGCTATCAGCCTTCTACATCATACACTCTGCCCAACTGAAACTTACATCTATGTACTGTAGATATGCTTCAACCATATTCTTGAAGAGAAAAAAAAAAAAAGAGGGAGACAGGCTGAAATGGACTGAGGCAACAGCGCTTCTGAGAATGCTCTGATCTTGATGCTGAGTCCAAATCAGAAAGCGCGAAAGATTTTCCGCATCACCTTTGAAATACCTTGGGAGAAATTGTGAGCTCAAACTTTATGAAGCCATGCAGAGGTACACCGACTCCTCGGGGCAAGCATCTTGCTCGTCTGCTGAAAACTTCATATCTGTGGGACGTTGTTCTAGCTGGAGGCCGGTGCATTTACCTGAGAATTTCATGATGAGCCCCTGGGAACTAAAGCTTCTCAACACGCAGTGGAATATTTAATCCCTTGAGTTAGCTCAACACCTTTGAGTAGTGCATGAAATATACAAGGAGATATGTGGTTTCTACCTGAGAGTGATGATTTGATCTCTTTTACAAGTACATTTTTGACCTGTCAGTAAGAGGTGTGATAGCATTCAGGCAATATTCTACTGCACAAACTCTCACAGACTCATCATGTTCGATTATTTATACATCCACACTGAGCAAATGTGGTCGACAAATAACTTCTTCTCCCAGAAAATAGATAAATTAAAGATACAGTAGGCATTGCAAGGTGAACAAGATCTGTGTATGTGGGTGTGTGTCCCTGCCCTCCCTCCCACTGAGCTGATATTTGGTTATGGAGTCATGACTGGAGCATCTATCCTGTTTAACAGCAGAAGGCCCCCTGGACACCGGGCCAGTAGAAACAGCCTCCAAATGATTAAGTATCGGCTAGATTTTGGTTAGTGTGTGTGTGTGTTTGTGCGTGCCTGTCTGTGTGTATGGTTTTCTTCTATCAGTATTTCCTTCCCCTCTGCTGCTCCCATGATGCAGCTGATAATAAAGATGGAGGCTACCAGGGTTAGTGCTCTGCCCCCTCCCACCAATTTGATCTATTGGGCCCACAGCACCAAATGAGAAAGTACTGTCCCCATGGCCTGTGTGTGTGCGTCTGTGTATGCGTGTGTGTGTGTGTGTGTGTGTGTGTGTGTGTGTGTGAAAAGGCAGGGGTTATCCCTCGCTGCACATGGCGGTGATTTGTTTGCATGTATTCCACGTCAGGTTTGATGTATGTTATTATAGCAGGGCTCCTGCAGCCGACAAGGGCATTAAGAAATGGAAAGCGCACGCACACACACACACACACACACACACACACACACACACAGGCACACACACGATGCCGATAAGCAAGATTAACAGTGGCACACACACACTTCATCACTCCTGGCAATTCAAAAGATGACACAGCTGATGGGTTGGGTTGTAGGTAAACTAATATAAACTAATGTATTTGCCGTTCCTGGCGCTGCTCTGAACTGTGACACCTCTCTCTCTCACTCTTTTCAACTGTACTCTACCACTCTTTGTTTGTCTGGCTTTACTGCTCCCTGCAAACCATTGTCAATAAGTCTGTATACATTGATGTTTTTTAGCCACATGTGTTGCCAGTTAGCCAACAGTGCTTATGTATACATTCAGCAAACAGAGCAACATTACCACTCAGAAAAAGGAAGCAAACTCACACTGAACACCAAGGATAGTTAAAAAGCTTTTATTGGTTAAGGCATACCAGAGTCAAAAAACACAGACTAGTTTCAATGCTGATGCTGATGCCCACGACCCTCTCAGTTGATGCCATGCCCCCATGCCAGATCAGACAGGGATCTGAAAG
>CAEMYA010000084.1:1420713-1463898 GCA_903131615.1 Diplodus sargus
TATATTGTTCAATATTGTTATTTCACTCAAAATAACATAGGGGTTGTTTAAATGGTGGGATATCCAATATCCAGCGAACATATCACAAAAGATTGACAAGCTATCTTGGACCAATCAGAGATGAATGAACGCATCTATTCCCACCCCCCGGCTCCCGTCTTGTGTGTGAGGAGACAGTGAAGGCATTGTGGAGCACCTTTTTCAGGGTCAGTGAAAAGACTCAAAAAGTTGATGAAACTTTAGGAAACATCAGTTAACCTTTATAATATATGCTGTAGGATGTATGCTGTGACTTTCACAGTGTACTTGTTGAGTATCTTGGAAAATTAGCGAATTAGCACTGTCGCTAGCTCCAGCGCTAGTAGCCTTAGCTAGTAGCCTTAGCTAGTAGCCATTAGCACTGACAGTGGTCCGCCCTTTGGCGTCTGTGAACTTCCCGCACACACTTCTGTACCACCAACGTGACTGTGAACCTGTGAGCTAACTGAGCACCGCCATTTCATGTGAATGCAGCCAGCTCGATAAGAGAGATTGGTGAGACAATTATTTTTTTCTTCTAAATGAGAGATTTCATTTAGCACGAACCTTTTTGGTTACTTTTACACAGCCATTTTGTGTCATTTTAAAAAGGAAAATTACTACTGATAGTAGCAAATAGTAGTTAAAGTAAATCTAATGATACTTCTCTTTTTTTGTTTGTTTTGTTTTGTTTGCACTTTTGGTTGTTCCTGGATTTGGATCTTTGTTGCTGATGGCGAGCCTTCCCACCAGGACCTAGAGAGTGGGAGAGAGAAACAGTATCCCAAGATGCTGCAGTGGTCATTGAACGCATCCTGTTTCCACTGCACTCGGCCATATGGTAGGCCAACTGCTGCAAACACCCTCACACTCGGCCTCATCAATTTCATTCCTCCTTCCTCCCCCAACACACACACACACACATTCCCTCTTGAACTGTGGACTTGAACTTACCGTTTACCTTTACATCTTTTCTTCTGGGTTTTGGACTGAAATACTCACCTTTTCACCTCATGGAACTAATGACTGAGTGGTAGGATATTTCCAGCACAGTCGTGGTTGTAAGCAAAACTGTGATTGCATACTGTGAACTGTGTTTTGATTTGAATCTGATCAGATAGGGTGAACCCAAGATAGACACTTTGCAATAAGGTACGGTGAACTTGAATTTAGAGCAATTGCTAATGTGATATCAACTGTGGTTCAACACAGCTGGTGTTCCTACTGTCATTGTGAGTGGAATCAATATTTTGTTTTGTATGTTTAACCTTTTATCTTCTCTGTAATAAGAAGCCGGCATATTTCAAAATCAAACCTTATGTCTTTGAGTCTCATTTAGACATTTCACTTCTCTCATAGGAGCGTTACAACTGCTTTTATGCTTGGACAACAAATCCTTTTCCAATTTCTTATCAGTCAACTCTCCTAATTCTTTCCACACTACTGTGACTGTGCTGCTGGCCCCGCTGCCGCACATAGTAAACACCTCTGTCAGTTTGTAGTCGTACTGTTAATTTTTTTAAAAAGTGAAACGAGATGACAATACCAGAGGCTAATTTGAGTTTGTGGCCGTTGCATTAGACTTTCAAAGATGAAACTTGCTGAAAAACAGTTCACATGGTATGATATAAACTCTCTTTTGGACTGTTACTGAGGCATTAAATCTACTCTATTATTTACTTTCTTACTCATGATGTTAGGTTTAGGAAGAGATCATACTTTGGCCTGAAATTACCACAGCCTCCCAATGCAACATCATCATCATCGTAACACAAATTACATACATTAAAAAAGCAAATCACTTTCAAAGACACATACTCTGTTCTCCAGAGGGAAAGTTCAGTGTCTGACCCATCAACCCACCCCTGATGCAGACTTTTTGCTCATTACAGTGCTGCACTACAGGGATGCTTCAAGAAATGACACTAGAGTGGTAACTACAACGTCAAACTTGAAGCATAGCGCCACCAAGCAGGCTTCTCTAGTTGACGTGTTCAGAGGAAGAATGGCTGTAACAGACCGATATGAGAACAGTATTGGTCTTCTCATATTCATAAAATGTTGAATTATTTCTTTAATATATACAATATAGAGAGGAGCACACACTTTGTTCATTCAGTTAGAATAGCAGGCACAGTAAATGTAATGTTGTTACTTCTTCCATTGTGACAGTTTTTCTTGTTCCAACTACATTCCTATTATGGTTCATCCGTATTTGTAATAGACTTGCAAACTTTTAAATCCATGTATCATCATAAAGTGTGGAGTCTGTTGCCCTCCAGCTGACAGGCTCTTGAGATTTCCCACTCAACATCCATCTTTTGATTGCGCTTCAGTGAAAAAGTAGAATGTCAGAGAAGAAAAATTGCGGCGTAAAGCAACGTGGGGTGATGATTCCGAAATGTCACCCAGAAGCCTCTTGACTTTCATGCTTTTGTTTTTTATGCAAATCAGGCATTCTGACGATTTCCTTGTCCCCTAATGTTAGCAGGACATCTTCTCTTTAGCCTCGGGTAAGCAAAGACACAGTGATGTATTGTCTGTTTTCTGGTTCAGCCTCATCAACTCTCCCGGTGCCTTTTGGGAGTTGGTGTCCAAACAACACTTATCACTGTCATGCGTGAGTTCTACTGTATGGATGACTGATGTGTTGGTGACGCAGTATTTTTTCTGCGATCGCCACTGTAAGGCATGACTGCAGCATGTTGTAAGTCATTAGTAACAATAACAGATGGTTGTAATGTACGGTGAGAGTATTATGGAGGCCTTCATTAATCACAAAAAGCAGATTAATGCCACTGTGCTGCTAGGCCTAATGAACAGTGGGTGGAGAGGCATTCAAATCCTAAAAACAACAAGATTCAGCCCGAGGAGCTCGAATGAATTAACAAAGGGAGGGAGAGAGAACGATGCCAAAGAATCCTATCAGCCTCCCTCGCTTATTTCCCCCGAAAAACGTCATTGAGGGAAAGGCAGCCTCCTCTTCTTCTCAGCCAAAAAGTCTGAAACAATTACAAGCCCAGGATCAGAGGCAGAGCATTCCTCGAAGCCCATTTTCCCATTCTCTGCGCCTGCTTTGATTTTTGAACCAATTAAATTGAGACAAGAGTGAGCTTTGCTTTCCTCCCTGTTCAGGGGAGAGAAACGACAGCAGTCATTGGGCAAATATTGAAATCGGCGGATCACATCAAACCCCGATCAAACTTGTCTGATGCCTTGGCGGCCGCGCATTAGTCATCGGAGCAATCCAATCAGCCAAACAAAATGAGCCTGGTGTGTTTTCTTTACAAGTCGGATTGCCACAGAGCAGCAGACTTGTTCTACGAGCGGCAGCCCACACACTGAAACCGATACAGGCCGAGAAACATCTGCACATTGTTCATTGTAACTCAGCAAATTCCCCACGCAATATGCTGAAAGTAAAGCGCTGCTTATTCCCTCACGCTTGCTCAAATGATTGTCTCTCATTTCCACCTGCAGCTGCCATGGTGACACAAATGTACTTTTATGAGAAGAGAAGTATCGGATGATTTGATGAGTTTCTCCTCCATAGCTATTAGATGGTAGAAGTGTGTGTGTGTGTGTGTGTTATTATTGTTCTCAGCTGTTGTCATTTCGGAAGCAGTGCAATTTTGTATTTCTCCAGGAGTGAAGTGAATACAAATGAGAGCTCCACGAGGACAGAGGCTGAACACAGTGTCACTGTGATTAAGGTCTAATTCAGGTTTATGCTTGATAGCCTGTAATTGACTGTCCCTTTTACTATGAATCATTCAGTGAATGAGACCTTTCCTTCCTCTGTGATGCCCATACAAGAATCTTATGTATTCTGCATAAACGTGAAAAAGGCTTATGTTTAGATACAACAGAGACAAGATAGCAGTACTGGCTCCATCTATTCGGTAGTCGTGGCTTTTTGTCATTCAGGCAAGGCTTTCTTTTATGTTCCATACAGTTTCATTCAGACATGACGGCACATTCATGGAAAGAACTACAAAGCTCACACTATGTTGCACCTGGTGCAATGCAGACAGAGAGTAAATGGAGATGGAAACGCAGCAGTGGTGCGTTATAAAAGTTACAATGAGGAAGACGACTTGGTTTGCTTTTGAATCCGAGAGGAAGCTCCCCCACCTCTTCTTACTGTTAATCCACCTTATTTCAATGTGCCTGCTTGTACTTTTTCACTTCTTGCTGAGACGGACACCTTTTGTTGAAAATAAGGACTCTGGTGCAATCGTGTCGCTCTGAGCAGCTTTTGTAATCTAGCCTTGAGCTGCGGTGACTTTTTGGAGACGTAAAATAAATCCATGATGACAAATCCAACACTGAATGTCTTCTGTGGTTATGCCACTTTCTGTGTTGAAAACTGAGTTGTTGATGTTGTTGTAAGTGTGACCTGCGTGCTGTGTCTTCTGCCTGTCCAGGTGAGGTCAGGAGTTTTCTAATACCAGGACTGATACTGGAGACTGTCTCTCTCTTTGTCTGGCTGCAGATACAGCAGGGATAGAGCGAGGGCAGGTTGCCCACTAGTTAACCCTTAAAGGATGGCATCGTTCTCTCAAACTTAAAAAAAATAAATATTGAAATACTAAAATGGGTCACCATATATACTTTTGCGCCCGTTAATACTCCTGGTCAGCTCAATGAAAGTCTGTGTGTTGGGAACACTATGTCATGTTTACATGAGAGAGAGAGCAGCTCTGAAATAGAAAGCCATTATGTGGCAGCCAATTTTGATATTATAGCAGGCTGCCACAAATAAATCGATGTATGAGACACCCTGTAGTCATCTGTATGCACTTTTTGTGACAGCTGTTTTGTAGTTGACCTTTATTGATAGTCTGTATGTAACAAAAAGAACATCAAAACCAAAAAAACAAACATCCGAGTCTCAAAATGGAAAACCAGTTATCTACCCAATAAATCAGTATCCAAATAATGGAATATTTGGGTCCAGTTCTAAAAAAAAAACATCACCACATTTCATGAACGCACTCTTTTCCCGCGTTTGTGCACAACACTCCTACCCCAACACTGAATCTCGCCATTTGTGATGAGAAAATATATCATAAATGTGTATATTTTAAACAGTAAATTAGTCATAAAAACTGACCCTCGTTTTTTTCGATATTAGTGTGGCACACAGAGCGACACCATGAGTTTTTTGATCTTCCGTGGTAGAATCTAAAACATTAGAACAACAACAACAACAGAACATTTGAAGCCGGTTTTATCATGAAGCTGAACAGGTTGGTCTGACCCTCTCCGGATGCCTACATGTTCTGTGTCAGTGGTAAACCAGGTCAGCGCCGTAAGTGGGTTAACAGGGGAATTCTCTGTGTATGGAAATCTGTAAAACTGACTCACAGTGTTTGTCTGCCGGCTTGGTCACTGAAGTAGATAAAGTAGAAAGTTGAGCCTCTGGCTGGGCTGTGTGAGCTACACCTGCAGGCTAAAGTCCCGCCGGTCAACTCCACTGAAGGGTCAAATTATTCTTTGTGTGTGTGTTTGCACAACAATGGGATGGTATTAAAGAGGGCCAGAGGGTACCTGTATTTGATAAAAGAATGATTTATTACCATCAAAAGCATTATTATAAGCACAGCAACCAGAACAAAAGGACTTTACCTCAGGACGATGCTGACAGAAGTGTCCTGTTAATTATAATCAGGGCTGCTGATTTTGCGATAGCCTTGTGCATAATTCACACTGCGGATGCTAACTGGCAGCGCCTCAATAGAGATACACTGAAATCACTGTTTCTAATTAAAGCAACATTATGTAACTATTTTACCTTAAAGGAAAAATGTGCCTTTTTTATGTGGATATCCCATCAGCGTTGATGGTAAATGTAGTTCATTGAGTCAATAAACTCCCCAGTGGTGGTGGCTTGAAAGAGAAAGTTGGGTTATTATAGTTTTACTGCTTGTGTGTCTAAACACTCTCCAGCTGATCCAGAGTGCTGCTGCATGTGTACTGACAAGGACTTATAATGACAGCCAACATGTCCCGTCCAACCAGTTAAAAATCATGCTAATCAGCCGCCTGTACTCCGCCCGACCTGCAAAACAACAAAGGCCAGAACTGGGCACTGTTACACTCTTCACGGTGCTGATTCCGCTCTCTCTTTTTTCTCTTTTCCTTCTGTCTCACCCACTCACAGTAGTGGGAAGAACTTTACTAAATAATTAAAGGAAATTAAAAAAAACATATTGTTCCAAACTGTGGTATTAATTGTTGAACGTAGCAGCGAAAGAAATTTCAACAGTAGAACAACTTTAAACTTGAACTCTTTTACTGTCTCTTTTACTCTCTCTCTCTCTCTCACACAAACAACGTTTTGATCACGGCGCAACGGTGAACTGTTAAAAAATAGTAGCCTTATACGTAGGCCTAGACTGCAGTGTTGTAGTGTTGTAGCCCAGTGTTGCTCTATGTTGAAAACAGTGGAGATCAGGGCCCGTATTCACAAAGACTTTTATCTTAACATTGGGAGTACTCCTAAATCGGACTAAAAGTTTTTATGTAGGAGTCGTTTCTTAAAAGTAATTCACAAAGCCGCTGAGACCTACTTTTACTTATGAAAGCAGTGAACTCCTAAACTAGAAGTAACTCTCTGTTGCTATGGATGACGTCAATTTATAAGGACGCACTTAGAAGCGGTGACAACGGTGATTGGTTGTTGAGTGACAGGGCAGCCCAATGCATGAAGCGAAAATAAGCAAGTTGCCTACAAGCCCATGACAATGCCTATGAAAAGATGTTGGATAAAGAAATGTTTTTATGAGGAGAATTAAGTGCACCCCCCCGACCCCACCCCAAACAAAAACGCTTCGGACAAAAATTACAAATTAGATTGCGTGAAACCTGAATTGTCAATAAAAGCGGCATTTGCTCGAAAAGCTCCGTCAAACCACTCTCCATAAAAAGCTCGGGAATCGTGGGCCATTTCGCAACAATGTCCAGTATATTGTAACACGCGTCAAAGACAATTTGTGTATTGATGGAATGCAACTTTTTTTCGATTGACAAAAAATGATTTATAATCAACAAGGGGACATCAAATATGCCACCTTCCAGTGATGTTCCTATTCAGGATAATCGGTAATTAAGTATACCAGTTTCTTTGGACCCAGATTATTTTAGCACTGACAAATGCTCTGACGAGAAGACATTTTCAGAAGCTTGACATGATTCACTCTCTTTCGCGCCTCTCTCTTCCATCTCCATATCCATCATTTCATCTTTCTCTTTGTCCCCTCTTGTTCCTCTCTTCTGTCACTTGCATCCCATCCTGTCTGCCTCAATGAGGCAACAATGTGGCAACACTGAGTCCGACTGTGGGACTCAGTCGGACTAATTCTCCGCTGTTCAGGAATCAGGAATATGTGATGTGATTAGTGTGAAACCAGTAACCAGAAGTCAATAGTGAGTTCTCTCAATTTACTCACAAACCACTTTTCCACCAAAATTAGCAGGCCTACACAGGTTTTTCAAATGTGGGTCAATACGCTAAAAATTACATTGTATGTCACTGATGCCACATTTCACATCACAAATGTGCCAGACTCAGTTGAAACAGAAGAGAAATCAACAATAGACCCATTGTGGAAAAAGCACCTGTAAAACAGTAATTAGATTATTTTGAGCGTCACAACCCCCGCGAAATGGTCCAATAACATCTGGAAAGTCTGGAGGAGCCACACAATTGAATTATTTTATCCCTGTTCATGTTAGCCAGGCGCTAAACTGGAAGTTGACTGGCTCGTTGGATGATCAAAACACCACTGAGCAGCTTTCATAGTACTGAACGTGGCTCTGGCTCCAACACTGTGTCCAGTAATAAAATGTCCTTTACAAATCACAAATTCCTTCCCTTTTTACATGACCCGGGGATTACGCTTAGATCAAAGCTGAGCCAAGGTGAAAGACCTTGTGTACTACAGAGTCAGTTGACCCAGATGTAAATGCAGAGTTTACACATTCCCACTGCACACAAAAGCCCAATCTAAGTGGGTTCAAGTGGGATTTTGGAACAGTGGGAAAGTGGTGTAGAGAGGTAATGTCACATGCACAACATGACATAAGTTTCTTTGATAATGTAGGCACATTTGTAAGGGAAGTTACAGGAGTAACACAGTGATTTTAATCCAAACCATGTTTTCCTAAACCTAACCTAATACTTGCCTAAAAGTAAGAAAACTGCAACCGCATCATGAAGGTCAGGTACATGTTTCACTATTACGCTGCAACTGTAATGGTCCTTTGGAAACACTGACAGTCGCCCTGTTCAGACATGTAGGTATGAGGCTGTGTTGAACAGAAGCACAGACATTTTAACTGGACAGACTTTTTAATACCGAGGACTGCATCATCTCCAGCCCTACCCCACTGCCTTTAATGCAATTTGGTTTGTGAGCCAACCATTTCATTGAGACAGCAGATTGCTGCTTGTTGGAGAACATCAAATTGAAAATTATCCATGGATGTGTTGTTGGGGCCATTTACTTAAAGAAGGCATTTGATATCTTCAGCCACCAAATACTGATCTCTAAACAGCCAGGCAGGGTTCCATCCCAATCATAGGACTTCCCTGTTTTAAAAAAAATAATTACAGTTGGTCTGCTCAGGTTGGGGAAGTAATGTTAAGATGGGTTTCTGTTAAACACCCTTCTTAATAGCGCTGTGATCCAGAGTTTGTGTCTAGACAGATCGTTCAGGTCGTCTCTCCTGTCAGATATCTCTGTATTATCTCTGACACCGCTTGTCCTTCAAATAACAAGTGATAACATTATTGCGAATAACCAAATACAACCGGGCTGTTTTCCGGAATATAAGAAATTGAGAATGAAACATCGACAGCAACAAAGCTATGAATGCTATAATAACCCCACACTTGACATAATGTATGACAAGCTGGACTCACAAGCAAAAGGTAGTTAAGCTAATATTCTCAGCGTACGAGCAGGGTCTCAACGGAGAAAATTTTATAAACTACACTGACACCTGCCTGATGTTTGAAATCCTAAATGGCAACGCTCAGACGGACGGTAATCCCTGACAGATCCACTTCAAACGTGGTTAGAGCACCCTGAAGACCTTGATGTTTTATTGTGAAGGCTGTGAATTTTCATCAAACGGTATAACTGTGGCGGCGCAGTTAATTTTGGTGTTTTAGCTAAAAAAAACAGGAAGTTGTTGTAGGTCAAACATACATTTTCCACTCTGCCCAAAACTTCAAAGGTAAAGTCTTGTTTTGAAGATCTCCGAGGCAACATGCCAGTCAGTCTTAGTCTGACCAAATAAAATCCACCCTACAAGGGACTGATACAAGTGACATGCCAGATCTGATTGAGGCTGTTCTATAGTTCATATTTCCACCGGCTGTGCCATGACGCGTTTCAGCAGTTTCCCAGAAGCAGTTGTCCATGCTGCTACGTGGTGAATACGCACCAAGTCTATTTTGACGGAGGCAGACCACAGCCAAGTCAACCTGCACAGAAGCAGATTGAATTGAACAGGAGGGCAAACAGAGGAATGCCATAGTGCATGACTTCCTGCGTCAGTTTCCAAAATAAAACGACCCAGTCTACAGCATGAAAATGTAGGAAATATTAACAATGAACACACTTAAAAGAGAAAAATAATTAAACAATTTAAATATGCACCCTATTCAACCACAGTGGAAGCACAAAAATCACGAGAAATTACGAAACAAACATAATCTGAGCAAATCATCACCAGGCAGACATGACACTCCACTTCTGAAACACTCCCAGTGGGATATGAAGTCTTGTGGAGGATGGAACAAAACAGTGGCGCACACGCCGGGTTACGGACACGTGCCCAGCGGAATCAAGATGGCCAGACTTTTTGGCACACTGCCAGGAGTTGGCAGGATAGCGATGATCCCTTGGATGGTCGGACCTCCTCCTGTTGAAGTGAACAGTTCTAATCAGTATCGCTTGGCTGCATTTTGTTTCCTTGGTGTTGCTTGTGTACATGGCCAGTGTACTGAAAAGTCGATATTGTTGCTGTATTACTGTCCTTATGTTTTACTGTTTCTTGTTCTGCATGGCTTCTGAAGAACCGTGAGGACGCACACTTCGTTGATGCTGCTTTTAGGCATTCTCATTGGTTACGAAACACCTTGTCAAGCTATTACAGTTCTACACCGGCCAGCTGGCACATCTACAGGAAGGTTAATTAAATGTGTGTTGTCTTTATAAATGAATGAAATGAAAATAAATAAAATAAAAAATGTTGGATGCTAGATTCCCCTTAATGCAAGTCATTAGAGCCTCCCTGCCTGGTACATGCTCATGTCTTTCGAACTCTCTCCTGGACCTGGAGCACAGGCTGTGGGACAAATATTTGTTTTATCCGAGCTTTCTTCACTCTTTTTAAAAATGTTTAATATTAATAACCCTGTGAAAGACAAAAACACGACATGTGTTATTGTATTTTCGTCAGGTTTAGTTTTTCTGTGTGCGCGCGTGCAGGTATGTGTGTTTATTGAGCAGTAATGATGGCAGTCTCTCCGGAGCCAAGCTGCGGTCACTTTGCATTAGTGCCTTTGTCTCATCAGCCATCCTCACTACCTACCTCCTGCTCGGAGTATTGCTCACTAGACCTGAGTCACAAACACACACTCGCTCACAGCGCTGTCAGTCTCTACAAATGTGTGTGTATATCAGTCAGCACCTCTGACAGCAGCAGCCCTCAGGCCACTCAGCCTCATCTCCTAAACATTTACAATCAGGCACAAACAACTTCCAGAGTTCTTGAACGTGCATCCACTTATCCATCTCTGCTCTGAAGAAGCTAACAACACACACACACACACACACACACACACACACACACACACACACACACAGAGCCTTGTCATATCCATTTGGGCCATGTGTAACCCTGTGGGTAGACCTTTCTTACCTGGGGGGCTTTGCTGCTTCCTGTTAATGGGGACAACCCTGGAACCTCCAGGTCCACCACACACATAGACACACACACACACACACACACACGCGCGCATGCCTCATTAGTCACAGTTTGCCAGAGGAATCACCCCCTCCTCTCACTGAGTTGAGTCACATCCCCAGTATAACAGACTCACACACACAAACACATTCTCATGAAAACAATAATTCTGTATAGTTTTGACCTCCTCTCTAACCTCTAACAAATTTCCTGTTAGAGGTGACCTTTGACCCTGTCCTCAGGCATTCTATGCCAATGAATACCTCACCCTTAGCATCAGGTTAACCGTTTCCTCCTTACAGCACCTCCTTATTTGCAGGCTACACTGATAGGGCAGATTGCTAATGTCATCAATAATTATAATAAAATGAATATCTATTGTAGTGAGAGAGAGAGAGAGACTATGACACAAAGACAACTGACTGACTTGAAACACAGTTAAGATAAAGATTCCAATAACTTGAAAGTCTCCCTCAGCCTTTCTCTTTCAGTGTTAGCGTCCTCGTACTGAAAAGAATCCACCATCAACATTTGCTAACCTTGGTTTGCTTAAATCACGGGAGCAATTTTTGACCTGTAGCACTGAATCCTTGAAAACTTCTCCTATTGTCCGGCGGAGTGAAGCCTCCTGCCAGCGTCATGGTCATTTGAATCATATTTCTGGGATTGTGCAGGTCAAGGTTTCACTTTAAGAGAGGAGCATATTCTTACACTTAACATGTTGATTTCATTATGTTGCTGATTTCACAACACATTTACTGAGGTTTCAGTGCACAAAAGTCAGTTCTTGAATGTGTCAGATTTGTCTCATTCCTTCCTCCTCATTGTTCCAATAAAGGCCTGGCTCAACTAAATGATTAACAGTAACTCAGTAATACCTCCTCTTGGTGTGTGAATGCATTATTGGATGTGTTTGAGTGTGTTTGCGCTGGTCCTTGTCATTGTTTAGTACTGCTCTGTGCTTTAAGAGTCATTTAAATAGGATAGAGAGTGGAGCAGTGTTATGAAGCACTGCAGCACCCCCATGTGTCTGTCCAGAGCACTGATGAACAAAATGAGGTCCACTCAACAGACGTCAGTCCATTTTTTTGGATGAAGGCATGGTTGGGGTTACAGTTCTGTGAAGTGATGGAAAGGCAACTCTGCGTGTGCGTTGGATAATATAATGAAAGGTCAGGGCTGTTAATGCACATGAGTCAGACATATTAGACTAACAATAACTAGAGAAGCCCTCTGCAATCTCTCTGATACTCGAGGGTGGACAGGGCGGATGGCAGGTTAACACTGTGGAAGGGCCTTCTGATTTACAAATTGAGCTTCAGTAATTCAAGAACACGTTCCTGCTGCTTAAGATCTTTGATTAACTGGAGAATGTTTCGTCACAAAGCTGACAACAGCTGTTTTTTTCTGACAGCATGAAAAGATGAATTTTTAAATGTAAGTGGCTCTCACGGGACTACAGACATTTCATAACAGTAACATCAGTCATGTTTCATTTTGCATGAATATTGCATTAAATGGGAAAATTCAAAAAAACTTCCTCTAATTCCAGAAAAAGTTCACACTATATGAGGTGGATTAAGTTGTTTTGTGAATTAGAGTTAATGTGCAAAATGTTTGATGGAGATAGATTTGCTGAATGAATTTTCCACATTCAACTCACATGACTGATCAGCCGTTTCATTCCTCCTTACCTGTTTCCTGTCTCCAGGTTTGATTGAGGTTCTACCAGGGCTCTGCTGCTACCTAAACAGGCTAACTGTCTGTATTATGGTTGGGATTTAACACTAGTGTCGTGTGTGTGAATCACAGAGCTGGTAGAGACCAGCTAACTTTTAGGGGTAGCCTGCTAGCTTTAGCAAACTTCAGTAATGTGAGCAAGCAAGCTTTTGCAAGGTATGTTAGCTTTGCTAATATAAAACATTCAGCGAGTATTATAGTGCATACTAGGGATGTACCAATCCAATCTGCAGGAGTTGGGCAGAGGGGCAACAAAGGAGCTGCATTTAATACTACACATTTGGTGTGGCACATAAAAAAACAAAAACACTCAAAGTTAAACAAGTTCACTCAAGCAATACAGGCAAAGGCACCAAAAGATCAAATACTTGCGGATATTTTCAAAAGGAAAGAGAAATACCCTCGAGACAACGACATGGCCAAAAAAAAGAGAAGGTAACTGAATTAATCGATCTGGATAACCAGCTCATCTCCGAGGATCAGGGTTTTCTTAGTCACCTGGAGTTTTTGAGTCCCCGGTATGCCCTACCATCTCGGCATTACACTACATTACATCGACTCCACTTTCGAGTTGCAACGTGCCGGTATGCGCACCAGTTTCGTGGGTCTCATACAGAAGAGCATGTAAAACAGGCAAATGAGGAGATGCTGAACGTGTGTGAAATAGACATGCAACGCGTCCACGTCATTTTACGTGACAACGTAAGGAATAAGAAAAAAGCAGTGGATGAGCGTGGGCTGCAGCGCGCACACACTTTGGCTGGCTGTAGTCGAGGATCTGCTGTCACAGTGCAGCGTCACAGATTCACCTGCTAACACAAGGAAGGTGGAGGCCAATGTTGGAATAGCATGTGCAGAATAAGAAAGGGCCATATGAAAGTATATACTTTGTTTCAACAAAATAAAAAAACGTATTAAGGAACAGTTTGGATGCAGGTACTTTTTTTCTTAATGCAGCTGTGTTATCCTGGAAAATGTTAGTTAAGGCTAAGTATTGGATAAGAACTTGGAATAGGCATTTGCTAAATATTGAAGGACTTGGATCGGGATCGGGTTAAAAAATCCTGATCGGAACATCCCTAGTGCATAAGATTAAACGAAATCAATACCTTCAAACATTATCATAATGGCATCACTTAAAGATTATCATAATGGCATCACTTAAAGATTTGGCATTAGTGTCAGACATGATGAACCCGTTAAACACATGTTATCTCAGGCAGCAGTCTGTCTTCCACCTTGTCCCTAGTCAAACCAAACAGCCAATCAAAAGTGACTTAATGAAATAAGCCACTGTTCCGTCTTTAATTGACAAAAGTTAGAGGCCTGTGCTTGTAGATCAGAAAGGCTCCCTCACGAGGATGGCTTTCTCTTGGGGATACTGTTCTGTTCGCTTATCACGTGGTGCGTCCGGTTTTTACCGCGCCCATATTGGCAGTCAGCCATCACCCTGGGGGGGAGACAACATAAAATCACAAAATCTTCTCATTGGTCTGTTTTGCTTTTACACCATATCTTAACCTGCCAGAGATCACTTGGAACCAGAGTGACACCAGAACAGAACTGACAACCTTTCTTAACCATTTCCAATCTGATTGTCTACACTGCTTTCTCATCGTATGCAAATGTTTTATATTGAGCCTAAATACATCAGATCACAAAATGTTACTTTTAATCTCTAGGAGAATTTCTATTTGTACCGAAAAATGGGCATATGCCTAATAAACAGTATAGACAATGTTGGATGTAATGAAGTGTTTTCATAAACCGGCGCCAGAGCGATGCTGAGAAAAACTGGAAATGCTAAGCTTCAGGCAGATTACTGAACTTATCGATGACTATTGACGTACATTGGGCAGTCAAAGCTTGGATTGCAAAATACAGAAGATGTCATGCCTTATCAATCGGTGGTGGCAGGGAAAATAGTTTGGTTTGGGCTGACATGCTTTCTTATTTACCACAAAGAGACCACAGATGCATCAGGATCAGGGGCTTGGGAGGCAGGTCTCTCAGGCATGGTCTCATGAAATACACTTAATTAAGAGCTTTACTTTGCCCTTTAACTTCTCTATGGGGAGTTTTAATACTTTACTGCTTTTCCACATACTAGTGAACCTGGTGTTTGCTTACTGGCCGACTATCCCCTCTGCTGGTTACCTCTGAGCTAACACTTGATCGTCTACTTGACAGCAGTTTGTCAGATAAAGGTGTTTTGCTGAGCCTGCAAACTAGCTGCCAATCTCTGAGCGGTAGCCATCTGTTCTTGCATTGACTGGTTGTTACGTAATTAGCATGCTTGGTGGAAAAGTGGCGGCTGATGTCGTATTCCTTTAAAAACGGCTTCTTGGCAAATAAGACATACGGCCTTGGGCCGGACTTCAGTGAACAAGTATTTAGTTCCTTATTAAACACTCAGCACTGACTTTCGACTTTACTTTTCTTTGGCCCACTCAGTGTTGCAGATGGGTTCAGAGCAGTAGCAGAGTAATAACAGAGAGTAGCCCGGGCTCCTCAAAATCAAGTCAGTGTATCACTGCACCCAATGCGCCATCTGGTGGAACGCCAGGCATTACAGGACAAGGTCAAATGAATGCAGTCATAATTATGATATGATCTGATTTGGGCAATTCTGTAACAATTTTCGACGGGCCAGATTAAAAGGACCAAGGGGCCAGATGTGGCCCGCGGGCCGTAGTTCGCCCAGCCCTGTTCTAGAACCGCGGTGTCAGTTGGCATTTTCTATGGCGGTGCCTGCAGATGCAGTAGCGATAGCCAGTACTCCTTCAATTGTTGCTTCATTTTTGTTACTTTTTCTGCTTCTTTGCTGAAACACACAGAAATACATCAGTCAGCATTGGAGAAGAAAGTGCGAGTTCGGATTAAGATGATCACTGCCCGTGGTCACAACCATCCAGCCTGACTGTTCCAGCCTGTTACTCCTTCTCGTTTTTTAGCACAATAATTCACTCATCTCTCATTAAGTCTTTGTTTGTATCAAAACCACCATATCAATGTACCAGTGCCATGTTCACAAATCTCTTCAGTTTGAGTAATAATGTTACGCTCAGGTTAAGAAAAAGGGCCAACATGATGAGTTATCTTCAGGTTGTGTGAAAGCAGAATAGTCCTTTGATCGGTTTATAGAACATGAGATCAAATGCTGTTCTCCCCACTCATTTGATGCTATACGATAAACGAGTACACTATCAGCAGTGTGTGAGTGGTGTGTCAGTCGGACGCCTCAGTCACTGCACACACTACACGTTGGCCGCTTGTCACTCGCTGTGGATGCAGGCTTGTTCCTCAGATGCCGCCTCAGAATGCAGTCCAGCTCTTTTTTCCTCTCTCACTCTCTTTCTGTCTGTCGCTGCCTGTAGCCAGGGCTCTGCCACACCATCCGCTCAGTCACACTGTGTGTGTGTGTGTGTGTGTGTGTGTGTGTGTGTGTGTGTGTGAGAGAGAGCGAGAGAGCGAGAGAGAGAGAGAGAGAGAGTGAGAGAGAGAGGAAGCCTAAGTCTCTGGTCCTTCTTTTCTGTCATCACTGCTAGTGTGTTTGTGTGTACGCGCGTGTGTGTGTTATCTCTTAGCTAGCAGCACAAATGTTCCTTGAGCTGGCACAGTATGGTAATAGAGCCATTTTGTCTCACACACACATACAGACACACACTGACATGAGAAGACATTGGTGATTGCTTATATAGTCGGATCGTCGGATAGATTGACTTTTTTTCTCTCAATTCTTCAGTGTGTTAATTATCTCTTTCACGTTGCTCGGAGGTGAGGTGGAAGGGTCACACGTCTCAACGCTGAATCGGGCTGAAACATTTCTAGAGGTTTTTAAAAAATGCGTTACAGCGTGTTCAAGCCCCATTTTTGTTGGCTTCACCGAGGAGCTCAGATGATGATGATGATGATGATGATGATGCGTAGTGGGAAATGTGGTGTGAAGTTGAGCTGTATGTTCTCGGTCTGCTCATCCACTGGGAGCTTCCCATCTTTACAGCGCTGACTTACCTTCTGTTGTTGTTTTCGGTGGATTGTTTAATGTACTCTTGTGTGTTCCCTCCAGGATGTCAGTGCTCACAGTGAAAACCACAACCAAGCAGAGAAATTTGCCAACTTTGGGCTTTTAGGGGACCGGTGGGACTGAGAGGCCTGCTGTAGGTATCACTCTGATTGGAGTCTGAAGCCTGTTCGTCAAACTTTAAAAGCTGATAAGCAGGATATTTAAAAAAGAAGTCCAGTAATAACACGGCACAGCTTTGAGTTATCAAGGTTTGGAATTTGAGAGTTATAGGAAGCAATTACCTCTGTGAATAGTTATGAACTACAATGACGTCACTATGAGCAACATTTTCCACCGTACGCGTAGTTATTTGATCCATGGGTGGCCGTGGCTCATAGGTGGAGCCAGTGACTTGTTATTGGAAGGTCACTGGTTCCATTCCCCTGGTCTGCATGTCAAAGTGTCCTTGGGCAAGATACTGAGCCGCAAACTGCTCCTGATGTGCTGGTTGGCACTTTGCATGGAAGCCACCGCCATCAGTGTATGAATGTATGTATGAATTAGTCGCTTCGGACAAAAGTGTCTGCTAAATGCCCTAAATGTAAATGTAATCCATTCTTGATATAAAAGCATTGATTATTACTTCTGTAACACGCTTTCATGATGCAGTCCGGACACTCGAGGACTCTACCTGTGCTCAAACAACGACAATGATTGACTCAGATTGTTGTGTCCCTCTCTCAGCCAGTATTAAGCATGCAGGTGGTCCAGCCCTGACATTAGGACCTTTACCATTCGACTCAACCATTATAATAACTTTCCATCACCTATCTGACCTGAAGAAGACCCTCTGCTCCCCCGATAGCCCACTCACATTTCACATTATCCAGTCAGACTGCATCAGCACCACCCTCATTCCTCCTGCATCAGGAATGAAGTGGCATGGCCCTATGTGCCCTGGTGTGGTTATAGTCTGACTCAGAGGGGTGTGTGTGTGTGTGTGTGTGTGTGTGTGTGTGTGTGTGTGTGTGTGTGTGTGTGTGTGTGTGTGTGTGTGTGCGCGTGCGCGCGTGTTGTGCAGTCTGCTGATGTGGCTGCTCTCCATTCCCCCTGGGTGGGATTTGCAGGTAATCTGTCTGTGTAACCGCTGCCCTGTGGCACGCTGCATTCCCTCTCAGCTCTGTGTCCTGTAAATGGAGGGCTTTTACTGCTGATGAGAGGATGGCAGGATGGAGACAAAATGCCCGGGGGCTTCCACTTTAGCACTGAGCCATAAAAAGCTGGCTTAAAATCAGCTAGCATTAGCCTTTGTGCGAGCAAAGCTAGTTGTGCCCACACTGCAGGCTTATGGATCTTTAACCACATCACTGATGGTTCATTGGTCGTCACTGCTCAGGTCCGTGTGCAACATTAACATTTATTTAAATAAACTCACATGAGCCTCAGAGGCCTAATTTGTAACATAGTCTCATTCCCAACTCATCAAAAACTGACACTTTGTCAGTAGGCTGACTCAACCGATAACGCAGTGCATTGAGTTAGAAATACGACTCAACTTTAAACTACCTTACAATGTTGACCCAATTTCATAATGCTCTGCATAGAACACATCAGGTCTGTGTCATCTGTCCTTGTGCTTACATCCCAAATGTTTCTGGCAACACATACAACACATGTTTTAAACAGAGAGGTCATTATTGTTGACAAATACTCTACATTAATAAACACTTGAAATGCTGTCTACAACATTATTGGAATGTGTGAGATAATATATAACACATTCCACTGTTGTGTTGTACATCTCTGTGTACACAACAACAGCGTCGTCACTTTTAGTCTGTCATAGACAAAGATTGACGACACTGTTGTGGTGTACACAGAGATTAAGCTGACCCGATGCATACAGTCCAAATATGAAAAGAAAAAAAACAACTGTATGTAACTGTCGGGGAAAAAAACAATTGACACATTCACTCAAAAAAACCTCTATTATATCTCTGCTAACATAAATAAACCCTGTTCAATTTAAGTAATATCAGTAATTGATCACGACAAATGTCATTTCAATCTTAAGACATGCTGCTCATTTCACAATGTTTGATATTTGAACCATTACAAATTGAACGGGTTAAAAGACCCAAGCAATAAGCAGCCGTGGTACGATGACACTCTGAGGCACAGTCCTACTTGTATCCAGCACTGGCGGTATTTGCAGCCAGTCATGTGCAGTGGCTTGATCAGACATAGTTAGTTTGGTGTTGTTCATAGAAATAGAAATCAGGAACACATTCTCCATTCCATAATCACAATGGTCACAAACACAACAACATATTAAACATAAATCTTCATCCTTTAATAACACACACTTTAACATTCAGCAATGACATTTGTCATTTTCAGTCTTTGTACTAAATCAGTCTTTTGTAGAGTTCAACACCAGTGTTTTTTTTACAGGTTAGTGTTTGGTTTTGTGTTTATGTGTATTCTGAAGTGACCAAAGAGGTGGTGCAGTATTTGTGCACAGTTACTGCTCAGCGGGGACGACCATCAGGAGGATTTGCAGGGTTCTGTTAAAGGAATCTAAGAACACAAAAAAAATTGTTTCATCATCATCGTGTTAGCACTTGTAACGTACAGAAGCCCTGAGAGGGCAAGTGACAGAGAAAAAAAGAGGTGATCCATTTTCTAAGCCTGATCTAAAAGAAAGTTCTATCCTGTATTTTATTTTTGCTGAGATCATTTTTTTTTTTCATCTGTGGAAACAGTTCAACTCTGAATTCTGAGGTGAAAAACTCAGAAGTCAAACAAACTTAATTGATTAATCAAATAAAGTGTGAGACCACTAAACCATTTATTCTTATGCCATGTGTGCCGTTGGATGTGAAATTCCATTGCATTAGTAATGACTTACCCAAAGCCCTCTGAAGCCACTTTGGTCTGTGGCTGAAGTAAAAGAAGATATAGTAAGCGGGGATGCCAGTGAGGGAAATGGCAAATCCAATCCCTGTGTTGACCGGGTCCGAGTACAGAGACAGGAAGACCATGAAGAAACACGTGAGGCAGAACACCACTGGGATGAGGAGGGGGACCTGTTAGGAGTCACATGTGTTACTGCTATGTAGATAATGTATGGAATACGCGATAAAACGCGATAAAAGAGTGGTTATGTTAAATTAACTTTATTGACACTTTCCTTCAAAACACCACAAACTCACACATAGCTGAGAACAAGGTGAGCTACTGTGGAATGTGAGTGAGCAGTATTTTTGGTTAGAATTACTGCACAGTCGGAATTTAGTAAAGCTACGGCAGCACAGCAGCGGAAACACCAACCTTGAACGGACGGGGGAGGTCAGGTTTGGTATATCGGAGGTAGATTAAACCCAGCACCACCACACCGATGAACAACCACCGCAGGAAGCTCATGAAGTTCAACAGGCTGTAGAGGTCTCCCACAAAGAGCTGAAGCATGGTCATCGGGTACTGCACACAAAAATAAAATAAAAAATCAGAATTACTGTGGTTTGTGTAGAAAGTCTTACTAGTCTTACGGCCACAGAACATTTTTTTTTTATGATTGGCTGGCACGTGTAGACTAAAATATGTCAACAGGACACCTCAAACGAAGCGCAGAGGTTTGCTGAACCGCAAGTTTCATGCAAGGTATACGCAGGCAACCATTGCTACAACATGCTTCACGTCACATTAACCAGTGGATGATAATAACCATGTAGCATCATGAGTAGTATTTTTTTGTTTTCATAACAGTCTTTTGTTGAATGCTAATTGCTATCAACTGCTGTCACTTTTGCAGTAAACCGACCAGTATGAGGACAGCAGGCAGTGGAGTGTGTCTATGGATGTGGATCATAGACAGAACCTCAGGGAGCTGTCCTTCACGGGATGCCACGTAGAACATTCTGGTAAACACACAAACACACACATTAATGGTGACAAGAGTTGGGTTAATACTGAACTGACTGATTGTATTGACTATAAAAGCTCATTTTAAGTTCGGACCACGTTCACTTTATGTTGAAATTATGAGAATCTAAAACGAAATAAACAAGATCAAAACTGAAACTTGTATATTTAATGGGATGTCAGGAAGTCTGTGAAATGATTTCTCATTTTCATTAAATGTCTTGGGTGAATAGGCTCAAAGACAAACACTTTAAACACATCAGCACAACAGGGATTTGCATCTCCATTACAACAGGTCTTATCTGCTCAAAGCTGTGTCATTTACTAATGACGCGTCTGTCTCAGGTTGATAACGTTCAAAAGACGTGGGTGAATCCATGGCTGTGATTAGTGGTCAACATAGGAGTTGTGAAAAATAAGCTATGAATACTCACAAAGTAAAAGCAGTCCCAAAACAGGCTGATAAAAAGCCAAAGCCACGGAAAAACAGATGATACAAACTTAAACAATGTGAAATAACATAAAACCACTAAAGCTTTGCGGCCATGGAAGAATAATTTAATTGATAAAAAATGAAATAATTGGAAGTAAAGCAAAAAAAACAGTCATGTAATGTTTACAATTTAAAATGATTAGTTTATTTAAATTAACTGTTAATTGTTCCAGTTAATTAACAGGAAAATGAATGGTAGTAAATGTAGTAACATTTACAACTGGTGCTTGGTGGTTTGAGATCAAATCTCTGAAATGACTAAAGGCTACAAATGCTTGGATTTTATTGAGGTGCTGTATTTTGCTGCTGTAATTTGTTTTCCACTAAAAGTCCCGTGTTATTTTCTATTCTGGGTCTTTTATGATTTAGTAGCTACCCAGGAAATTATGGGCTTTCACCAGCAGTGACTTAACCTGACTCCTGTACAGCTGAATGCTAACAGATATCTGTGTATGAGTGCCAGCAGTGACATGGGAGAGAAACTACACATCAAACCAGAGTTTCAGTTAGACACTAGACTTTTAAAAATGTCTTTCTCTCTGGGCTCCTGCACTGACCTGACTTAAGTATAGAGACACGTTTGACTTGCTGTGGCCAAAAGAGCCAATAAGGAGGAACAGGGACCTGTGCTAGTCTATTCAAAACTGAGGCAGTGGACTAGTGCAAAACCTACTTCTGCAAAGTACTTGAATCACTGTACACACTCTGAATGCTCAAATGCATTGTAACTGTCAGTTATATTATAACTGCAATCATACTTAAGTGGCTTCACGGTTTCCCTTCCAATTTACTGTGTTTGGATCACGTTAACCTACTGCCAATGAAATCCAACACTTCCCCGAGCTGATATTTCACATTAACAGCCTTCCTGTAGCATAGAAAAATATGCAGGAATTGTTAATTTTTTTGACAGCTGAGCAGTGTTTGAGACCTGTGTGCAAGTGCACTCTTTGATAGCACTCATGTGAGTAGCTGTTAGCATTTTGTCATTGATATTCAGCATGTTCTCATCTCCAACCCATCACCTACAGCAACCTGGACTTACCAAGTGCCATGACTCCACACAGCATGTGGGCCGGATGGATTTTTCTGGGGAGTATACAGAGCTAGAGAGCGTCAAAGTTTGGTGCTTTATACAGCAGCCACTGACCACGCTGCTGTGTTTGACGAGTTGGGTAAGAGAACGTGTTGTGAGTGAACATGGGTGTGAGGCAGGCCAGGAATGAGGAAGAATCTGACAAGTACCTTGACAAGGCAAAGAGGCAGCCATTCATAGAGCCGAAGCAGGACAAGGCCACAAACACTGGCACCACAATGGAGAAGTTTCCCATCAGCTTCTCTGCAAAAGTCTGCGACAGGGAGGAAGAGACACAGAGGGAGCGATGTGTCAGACACAAAGAAGCTAGCTTGTTCATCAACATCAAACTCGAAGAGGTACATTAAGGCACATTATTTGGGGTGCTTTAAAGGTGTTGGTCTGGTGTTTTTGAACGAACCAAGGCTAGCTGTTTCTCTCTCCTCCCCAATCTCAATGCTAACAGTGTCTATCCGAAGACACTTGGATGAGAGTAAGCAAGTGCGTTTCCCCAACCATTGGATACTCCATTAGGAAGGTTGGCAAGGTTCCGCTGGGAATCTATCAAAGTCTCCAGCTACCAGTTTATTGAATTGGGGTTTGTCTTATTTTATTAACTGTGGCTAGTTAGATGGAATTAGAGCGGTTGACAGGGCTGCTGGCAGTAATTGTCATAAATGGGTCATGCAGAAGTGGGAGCAAAAGCTGCTTATTATTCATGAAGCCATTCAGAGTTGATTAGTCACAGTCCGTGCCTGCGTGGACAAGCCCGGACTGTAAGGAAAAAACTAGAAGCTGTACATATAATAACCTGTGTGATTTTTACAAATGGACACTGAGGTGTTGTTACTTAAGATAATATCTAGGCAACTGCAACACATTTTAGCACGTTTGATTATAAAAATGTGAAATAACTCCAAGTGGATTTGATATTGTACGTGGCCTGAAAGACGAGGCAGCAGCCAGCCCGGGGATGCCTCGGTGATGTTGCGCTGGTTTTGGCCAGCTGACGTTGGGACAACTCACTCTTCTTTCCTCTGTTTATTTGGATTCTATTTCAGTTTCAATTCACGTTTGCTTTGAGTTCCTCATGACAGTCCAGTTCTGTTTTTGTTCCGGACCATTTAGAAGAATTGCTTAGAAGAGTTTAGAGAGGCTGATAACCTTTAAAGAAACAAAGCCATCATTTTCAAACATGTATATTCTTCATACATTTCCTTAAATATAAATGTTTCAAGCATACTCAATTAATGAAGGAAGCATTATGTAGTATTATGCTTCAACAATAATATGTAGTATGAGTGGCATAAGATTGGTTTTATATGCGTAAACAGTATCATCGATGACTTATGAAAGATTATAAATATTTAGATTTAGAACGGCCATAACAAAACTGACAAGCTGCTACATGATTGCCAGTCATCGCAATCTACATCTGCACCAACCAACAGACTTTACCGATCAGCGTCTTTCGTGGGCTGGACAGTTTTGTGTCTTTCTTGTCTTTCTGTGTCTGCTGAGTGACCAAGTGTCCATACAGGTTTGGTATTGAATGAGATTAAATTTTATTTTCTACAGTAGTGCTGGAAAGTGAATTTAAGTTCCAGCTGGCATCGTCCTCTTTTGCTCCTTTCAGACGATTTTCCCTTCCTTAATTGTGTCATTTCAGTTATCGGAGTTATAACTCAACAGTACCACTCCTTTTCTTTGGCTGGACCACAACAGGGCCAGCCCTACAAACACGTTTGTCTGCGACTGAGTGACTAAGCGATAGAGTTTAACTATTATTTCAGGCAGTAGAGTGCTAGCATTTCATTGGCTTAATAATCAGCCCAAACCTTTGTTACGTCATCAGGTGGCATACCTGCCAACACTCCCAATCACAGAAGTCTCCCTATCTTTAACCCTTCCTCCCACTCTGCTCCCATTTGATAATAATAATAATAATTATAATAATAATTCCTTCTGTTAACAGCTGATTTCATAGAGTTGCAAGTCAAATGGGTGTTTCTCAGTTTCTGTGCGGGATATGTGTTGTGGTATCCGGCAACCCAACCCAGAGGGAGATGTGGGCACAGGTAAACAACCCCGGCGGCCTCAAGTTTGCCACCTGCTGTTACATTCACTCAGGCCCTCTGTTTGGCTCAGTTTGCCCCTGAAATTAAAAAAATAAATAAAAAGAAATGAGCTTCCAAATTTTTAAAGATTGTATTGTCTCCCATTGTTGTCACAAAGCTCAGAAATACAAACATTGCACAGGTTTATATTTTTGGGTCCTCTGGAAATGATGCATTAATAAATTAAAGCTTTCAGTATACCTCAAACCTTACCTTATGGCTTGAGAGACACAAAATGAATTATCAGTATGCATTTCTTCAACCCTCCCATCTGTTAGCTTTCACACTGTTAAATTATGTGAACATACATCTAATTTATGCGCTTGAAAATTACTGATTGTGCCCTGAGGCCAGCCTCCTCGAGAAAACTTCTAGACATGAGTTCAACTCTGTAATTAGGTTTGAGTTGTAAACTTTTTGCCAGCTGTCTGTGAGCAAGGAAGAACATTGTGTAATTCTTTTATCCAATCATCACCTTCTAAGAACAGATAAATGCTCTTAACACCTTTCTTAAGGCACTCCTATCACTCATTGCACGCAGGGCAATAAAACTAACTGCATTAGAAAAGATCAGAGATCTCTTAGTGAATGAGTCTTCCCTCGCTATAGGCTTTCAGTAGCACTGATAGCAGTCCTCAGTCTAATAAGCAGTGGTGTCTGTTATTAAGGGATAGCTGTGATGCGATTAGCATTAACAGGGCTGGGCTGAAACAATCACATTAACAGCTGCTGGGAAGACAAGCTGTCAGAGACACCTCAGTAATAACGCCATGTAAAGTGCAGGAAGGAAACTGTGCGGCTCATATTAGGAGTAAACATCACTAATAGCAGAGAGGTGAGACCTCCAGTACATGCTTTTAAGTAGCCCACATGAGCTGTAGGAGAGCCACAGCTGCCCCCAACCCAGACAGCAAAATTGTACCAGACACCCTCATCCAGTCCAAATACTGCATGGAGTGATGGCAATGCTACTGCCAGATCTGAGCAACAAGCAGGCCATTGCATGTCCATATGTCGACAAAGGGCAAACTGGATATTCTGGCTGGAAGTCAGGGTCAGGCCCAGCCCACTAGAATAGAACTGTGGTCCAGACTTGAGCCAGTTGCGTATTATTCGGTTTGCTTGTGACTAATGTGTAGCCATGCTATGTCCTGCCTCTTGCTCAGTTCTGGCAAACAGGAACAGACTGCCAAAGTGCCATCATTCCACTCGGGATGTGGGCCAGGTGAACGTTTCTGGTGTGGGCCAGATCAGGGCAACAACAATTTTGCTGTCTGGGAAACATGAAGACCTGATAACTAGTTGGTAGTTAGTTTGAAAATGCATTTTGTGAAGCATAGATTTTTCCTGAGAAACTTTTTGTTTTATTGTACGTGCAGAATTTGGGGATTTTATTCAGGAAAATTCCACTTATTTAAAATATACAGTATTTCTTATGGTCACTGGTTTCACCAGTGTAAGCTGCATAGACAACTGCGCTCCTAAACTACGCATCCTTCCCCACACAGAAACACCCTGGTCACTATTGGGAATAAAACAAAAGGGATAACAAAGACAATGTTCAAGGCATATTCATAGCATTTAGATGGGACATTTTGAGCATTTAGCACTGTAGAAAGAAATGTTGTGCAACATCTTTAGATTATGTATTTAAAGCTGGGGTTAGTACAGGGCTCTACAGTGCGAGCATTTCACTCGCATTTGCCCTTAAAAAAAATGTAGGTGCAAACCAGGAAAATGATTTCGGTGCACAATGTGCAAGCAAAGGTCACAAGTTACCATCACAACCACAAGTTACCCTCACAACCTATTTTATCTGCAATCGTTTAAAAACTACAATCCTCTGGCAGCAATGCACCAATCACAGTAGTTTTCTGTAATGACGCAACCAGTGTCACGCGAGAGGTGACAAGTGAACGGAGGGAAAAAAAGAGAGTGAACTGCCGGTAACTGGAAGAAGAAAGAGTGCGAAAGCAAAATGAAATCAATTGAGTATCTTTTTAAACGGAAGCGAGAGGAGTACAATGAGAAGGAGGCATCGGGAAATGAATCGAGAGAGAAAGAGGAGGAACCAAAAGAGTGGAAAGTCGTAAGTGATGCGGCGGAAGTTGTGGATCAACGTTTAGAGCATCAAAACAAAAAAAGACTGCTTAGATAAAATGTTATCATTTTTTATCATTATTCTATTTTAAGGAGAGAATTTGGTTTGCTAGACATACGTGATTGTTTAGTATCCTCTGTTTGGTTTTAGTATGTTGGTGGTGAGAGTTTAAATGAAATTGAAAGATGTTGTTTTTCCATAGAACATCCTGGAGTTGGTGCAGATGGTGCTGCCCATCTCAGCTGCCCAGTGTGAAAGGGGGTTTTCTGGGCAGAACCGGATAAAAAACTCCACAAGAAGTTGAGTCAGAGTCTCCTCTACAGAAGGCTTGATAAGTATCAGCCTGGAGGGCCTCTTCATTGAGGAGTTTGATCCTATGCCCGTAGTGGAAATCTGGTAGAGTTCTAAACACATGAATAAATAAATCTGTCTGATGCCACAATCAGGTCACACAAGCAGTAAGGATACCCAGAGCAACAGGTAATCCTTGTAGTGTAGGTGGGCTGTGTGCTTAGTGCTACTAAGTTAACAACGGAGAGGACATTTTTGTGTGGTGTTATTGTGCTTGGTGTTTTTTCAGAGGTACTGCAGAGAGGCTGGGAGGGGTTTACCCCGCCATTGGAGCTGCGGACTGTCACACTTGGCAATCAACGTGTGTTGAAAAGCCCTGGTGTTCACCGTAGATGAATTCTGATCGTGAGCTTTTTGAGGAGCTAGTTTTTTTGCACTTTGAGTCTGGATTTCTTTGTTTATGAATGTAAACAACTAACATGGCTTAGTACTCACTGCTTTTTCTGAGTAAATGAAAAAAAAAAAGACAATCGTACACTTTCAAAAAGGCAAAATAGATGGTAGATAATTTAAGGCCTTTACATCTTGGTTAAAAACAACACATAAATCAAATCACCAAAACTGCCTTCTTCCACCTAATCACCCCAGTCCTCCAGAAACTCCACTGACTCCCCATCACTCAACAGATTCAATTCAAAATACTCCTCCTCACTCACAAAGCCCTCCACAACCAGCCACCCCCCTACCTTACCGATCCACTCCACCGCCATAACCTGTTCTGCACCCTCTTCTCCTCTATTCCCTCAATTTCCTCACTCCACCTCACAGCACCAAGCACTGAACCTGGGGTGACAGAGCCTTCTCAGTTGGTGCCCCCTCACTCTGGAAAGCCCTCCCCAAACACATCAGAGACTGTACAGAGCTCAATACTTTCAAAACACTCACCAAAACTCGCTTTTAATGTATAGCTTGTTTCTTTTCTTTATATTTTAAGTGTGTTGTTTTGTATTTCTGTTGTAACCTGTAAAGTGTATTTTTTGTACCTGAAAAGCGTTATATAAAATAAATGTATTATTATTATTATTATTATTATTATTATTATTATTGTTAAAAACTGTCATCACTTACCACAGCGACTGCCTCCGAAGCAAGGAGCTCCTCTGCTGACATCACGGTGTAGTAGGCCACGTTGGTCAACACAAAGCATGAGGTCACAATCGCCATGGAGATACAGATGGCTAATGGCACAGTCCTGAGGGCAGGAGGGATAATAACAGAAGCATTATGCTGTCACTCACTCACTCACTCACTTGGCGGGTTTCACCTCACCTCCATTTCAGCTTTTTTATGACCTTTATTGTTTTCTGTGCTGTCTTCAATGACAGCGGGAAGTTACTCAGCCAAATTCAAACACTCACACACTTCTTGGAGTTACTCTTTGTTGGCTTGTCTTTTAGCATCTCAAGCAAATGCTGGATGTTAACAGTTACCATAGCAACAAGTAAAGCATCTGTTGATCAGGAAACAATGTAAATTCTCAGAGGGTTCAGGCAGAGCAGCTGGAGGACATTGGAGGGAAAACCAGACAACATTCACAGTCTCCAAAAAATCATTCAAAATCAAAATTTGTCATTTCTGTTGTGCTTTGTCGCCCTCTGGTTGGCTGCTACACATCTGATGACCTTAAGTTATGCTCAATAATAGTGCAAAAGCTGCAGGCAGCAATACCAGAGCCCAAGCAATCAGCCAGTTCTAGACAGGCACTCTACTAGTGGATTAAATTTACCGTTCAGGGTTATCCACCTCCTCCGTCACAAAGTTCAAATAGAACCTGCAAAAAAGAAAAGAAACAAGAATTGTATGACCTCAAATGATTAATAATGGAATGAAAACATAATACGTGTGTGCGTGCATTCATGTGTGTGAGTACCATACCTACCATCCAGCATATGCATACATCCCAGAGTAGAAGGCCAGTGGCATACCAGAAAGCTTCACATTGCTCATCTCAAAGGCATTCTCAAAGTTCTTGGTCTCTCCTGCACACACACACACACACACACACACACACACACACTTCTTCTCAGTGACAGTTTCAAGGACCAGGATTGCGGTGGTGGGAAGATACATACAATAGTTATTAGACAAGACCAGAGGCGATCATTATATCAATGAAAATAATAATAAAGATCAATGAAACAGATGAATGGAGCAGCACTCTGCCGTATTGGCTAGGAGAAATGGATTCCTCCGCAAAATTGAGCTCACGTTTATGAACAAAAACTGCTCATACAAAACAAACAAAACTGTCTAATTGGACAATGATGTTGATGTGAGTTGTAAGAGAGAGCCCATATGTAGACAGAGATATTACCGGGGTCTGATTAATTAGACATGAGGACCCTCTGGCAGAATCTTCGTATCATTCAAGTTGATGGTTTGTGGTGCATATTTGGGGTAATGTTATGAGCTGTAGCTGGTGTGAATACAAAGAAACATGAAGGATGATTATGAGAGGTCTTGTATTGCAGTGATTTATAGGGAAATATGTTGATTATCAAGTGAGGTCCATAGCTGAGTGAGGAGCCGTGGTTCAGGGCCTCTTACAGCACCTGTTGTGTGGGCATTATCAAATGCCTAAGTTGTTACTTGCTGTGAACAGCTGTGTGCGAGGCTTGAAGGTTATATTTACACTGCACGTTGTTTTGAGAGACAAAGGAAGCCATGTTAATTGTTGCAGCTGAGCTCTCACAGCACAGTCTCAGACTACACACAGAGTGTGTAGTCTGAGACTGTCCCTGAACAGCAGTAACAATGAGATGCTAAGGCTGGGTTGAAGAATATCAAGGTGTTGTATCGTAGGCAACTGGGCTTGTTTCAGTTTCTTGAAGATGTTTCACCTCTCATCTAAGAGGCTTCTTCAGTTCTAACTCACTGGAGGAGCTGGCTGGCTTTTAAAATCTGTGTGGGAGTGTCCTTATCGAGTCGATAAGGACACGAGTCGATAAGGACACGTGTGAGCTCTGAGTTTCAGAGTCGTTAGCGCCACTTGTGGGTCGTTGGTCAAACAGACCTTCATGTGGGTTTCTAGGGCTCGGTGGGGCCCAGGTGTGAATGGTTATTAAGCTGTCATGTATAATGTTTGTGGAATTAACTAGATGGCCCAAATAGTTAAGGGTCCTATTTGTAAGAAAAGTTGAAAAAAAGCATCCATTATTGTCGAGTTGGGAATGAGACTCTAAAAATGGACTTTTCTTAGAAATAGGGCTTTTAAGATTGTGATGTCACACAAGGTTTGTAACGCTTCTCAAGAAACACCATTAAATATTTGACGAGGGAGTCTTGTATTGATGGGACACCATTGTATTGATGGGACTTCCATCAATACAATGGTGTCTTCTTTCATAAATTTAGTGTAAATGGTGAAATGGCATTGCTCTCAGTGAACCAAACCTGGATACATTAAAAATGTTACGGGTACACAGAAGCATACATACTTCCCAGAAAAAGAAGGAAGTAAACCACTTAATATTTGTTTGCATTGAATTTACCAGAAGGCATGAATCATTTTGAATTTGTCGTAGCAAAGTTTGTTCAGTGTCCCCTCACTCAGCAGCTCTTAAAATCAGGCAATTTGTTAAGGGAGTCTGGTGATGTTGTGGCAACCAGCTCAGTGACTGGATCTGTGGAAGCAGACAGTGTGTTCACAAACATCTGCTGCTGACAATTGCAGGTTAACTGAACCCAGACATGTAATTTAGATCACAGTGTAGCACCTGGAAATCAGGCAGAGAGTAATTCTGAGTGGTGCAGCTAACAGTGTGGTGCAGATCCTACAACCTCTCCTTCAAAGTGAATAGGCACCATCATACCCCGCCATCTGTAGATGGTGCCGCTGTCGTGAGGGTTAGCAACATCAAGTTCCTGCACCTGGCAGACAACCTGACCTCCAACATCAAACACCTCGGCCATCGTAAAGAAAGCCTAACAGCGGCTCCATCATCTCCAGAGACTCAGCAGGGCAGGCCTCTACCTTTCACACCTCACCACCTCCTACACTGACACAACTGAAAACATTCTATCCTGTGGCCTCTTCTCTTGGTTCGGCAAAAATAGGAAATCCCGAATACACCAGCTGAACGGGATGATGAAGACAGTCAGCAAATCATCGCCCCTCTCCCCTTTCTGCTGGAGATGTTCCACCAGCGCTGCGTTCACAGAGCCTCCAGTGTCATCAACAACCCTCAGCACCCTTCCCTCAGTTTGTTTTTCCACCTGCCGTCGGGGAGCAGGCACAACAGCATCTGTGCCAAATCCAGCCGGATGCTGAACAGTTTTTTCCCGCAGGCAGTCAGGATCATCAACAGACTGTGTAAGAGGACAGTGTCTTACCTTTGAAGAGCTGGTACAATCCCGGCACTATAATGATGCCGATAGCCAGCAGCTTGCTGAAGGTGAGGAGGATCTGAATCCTTGCCGTCCACGTCACACTCATACTGTTCAGGTACATGACAGAAGCTACAGGGACAGAGACAAAGACAGAGACAGGGTCAAGTAATATAGTCATGTATTGTCTGGTCGCCACATTGAATGTCCATGTGTCAACCTTGGCTGTGGCTCTCTGTGTTCGCAAACACAGAAGTCATCTCATCTCGCCACATTCAGCACAAGCTGTAGATTCTCTTTTAAGTCAAACCATATTTGATATCTTGCAGTCATAAAACTTACATCATAGCGTATCCAGAGGACGTAAGCATTAATGCAGTTTTATATCAGTACTGTAATAACATCATTATCTTGCATTGATTTATTTTCTAGAGATCTTTGAGCGAACATCACCATCAAAAAAACGCAATCACTTGGCTCCACTTGTTCTTGTCTTTCTTGTGTGGGGTCTGACTTCAACAGCTTCTCTGCACTGGCCACACAAAAGCATCACAGCAGCAGCTGCAGACCTCCATCACTGTCAACACTGGGCCTGATCCGCCACAGTATGACACATATAACAGCGCTCACAATCCAATGCACAATCAGTGTTGTTAAAACGATAGTTTTAATAATAAAATAATAATAATAATTGTGTGGGGAAAAAACACGTTAGGTTGTAGTTACAGGCAAGACAGACAACTGAATAGCACTGCTGAAAATGTGGACAGGTTGCCTCTGCTCTGTTCAGAACTGATGTTGGACTGACACAGTGGCTTTGTCATTTATCTGTATACACTGAATTTGGTTGTTTTTGTATTTATTGTTTTTGTGATTTTAGTAAGTATTTACTAACTAAATTTATGATAATGTGTCTGGAGGACTCTTGAGTGTTTGCTTGACTATGTCAGCAGGGTGTCATCACTTTGGTGCTTCCTCTTTATCACACTGGCCTTTTTTGTGAAGTTCAGACAACTTACGTTGTGTTGCAGCAGATCTAAATCCAAGATGTGCACATACAATAACTACTTTTCTGCACCATGTTACACTGCGACATACCCCATCATTATTCAACCAAATGGTAATGTAAAAATGACCCATTAATGTGTCTTTACCTATGCTGGTGAGTGAGCATCCCCTGTCATTGACAGCACAGGTAACAACAGGTCAAAAAGATACAAATCATGGCAACACTTTACAATAATGGAGCATTAATTGACAGTATTATCTAGTAGTCACCATTAAATAACAGTCTGCAATGTATGATCCCTGTTTCAGAGGATGTATTAGACTGTGTTAGACCAGGCTAATAAAGGTCCTGCCAGGCTGTGACCTTGTGAAGTGGGATACTGAGTTTAGTTCACACCAGTGAGGTGAAAAAAAGCGACTATTAACAGTAAACCAATGTGTCACTATTAACAGTAAACCAATGTGTCACTATTAACAGTAAACCAATGTGTCACTATTAACAGTAAACCAATGTGTCACTATTAACAGTAAACCAATGTGTCACTATAACAGCAAACTAATGTCACGTACACATTTACTAATGGTGTCCACCTCAATTAAGTTGTTAATTCAAACATTATATAAGAGTTTATGAAGTCTCTATTTATCATAACAGAGATGTTAATTAATTAATAAATTGCATTAGTAAATACAGTAATGAGCATAAAGTAGTAGTTTACAGTTAATCATCATCATCATCATCATCATTTCTGTTAATCATACAGTTATGCTGTTCCTGATAAATATACACAATTAGTTTCCAGAGGTTATATTAACATTAGTTAAAGCACTAACCAAGGTCGTATTAATACATTAATGACCATTAAGTTACTGTCAACAGATGTCTCTTTGTTAATATTTACTAAGGGTTTACAGTTTAATTAATGAACTTACTAATACTGACACACTGACGTATTAAGTTAAAAGAAGTCTAGATATACGTACTTATGCCGATGCCAGTGGCCAGTTTGACGGCGATAGGGGGGATATTACAGGGCATGAACAGAGGCTCCAGGATGTATTGACCAAAGGCCAAAGAGATGACTGCCATCCCTGCAGGCCTGAGGGAGACACACACACAAACACACACACAGAAATGGACACATAGTAGTGCAAAATTATGAAATACTGCTTTAAATGACTATGTCTATAATGAAAGGTCTGACTTAAAGTGATGATGCACAATGATCATCTGTTAATAATGCAGCGCTATGCAGAGTTTAGTATCTTTGAGCTCACTGTATTGGTTATTCACTCCCCATACTCAGTGAAAAAGCTGTGTAGACTGTACACTACACTAGACTACTGCCACATGCAGTATATATCGAGAACACTGGTGGAGCCAGTACTGGAGCATTGACCAGCTGAATTGCCAGGTGTATTTTTTTCAGAAGCTGGTTGAGACCAAGACAGAGTTAAATTCATCAGGTGGACACAAACACAGATACAAATAAATGACAAGGACACTCTGTGTCTACTGGATTTGTATGTAGGAAAGTGTTATTGAACATGTTAGCAATATGTCACTGTTGCGTGTCATCATGTGTTACATGATCTAACAAATTCACCCTCCACAGTACAAAATCCCTGATCATCCACTGATAATGACTTCGACAAATGAGTTGCAGCTCTGGAAGTGTAGTTAGCTGTCCCAAATTGCTATTTTCAAGATCGAGAATGAACCTCCATGCAAAGGTATGAACTAGAGGAACAAATATAATTTTTTATGAAATACTGTTACTCGGTTAAATTGTACATCCAGGATCAGTTGGGCCCTCTACCAATCCTGTCTAACCAAGACAGTACAGGTGTAGCTACTCTACTCTTGCTGCACCAGTTCTCATTCTGGTATAGGGGGAAAAAAAACATGCTGTGACTTGTTTGCATGTCTTTAAACCAATCATAGTTATCTTGGATGGTGTTTAGCCCACAATGCAGTGACAGAGTTGGGGGACAGTTAGTGAACTCTGACATCAAAATCAAAAAGGATAGGTGAAGTCCGCTAGCTTGTTCACATTCGTGCTGTTAGCGAACAGGCAAGTGTCCGAGTAATGAGCTGTTTTTGTAGGTGAAAAGCTCGGAGGTTGGTGTTTTATGTGGGGGTGGAGGTTTTGAGTACAGCACATTCAGCTAGCTGAAGGAAGGGGGGAATAGGTGACCAATGACAGGCTTTATCCCAACAGTCTACATCCTGTCAGTCAGACTAGGTGTAGCTTCGAGGTAGGAATGCTTGTCGTGGCTGCCCTCTTATGGACGAGTATTAATATCTCCTATCACTGTAGGATATTGGGTACAGTCATTGATACATTTTACAATTGCTCTATCCCATACTGGGCTACAGCAATGCTCAAATATATTGTAAAGCTGTGTGTTAGATAATATGATTAAAGACAGATATTTAAGAGTAATGCAAGGTATTATGTAGTTATTCAGCAGATGTGCTTTTGTGTGTTTATTATCTGATGGGCAGCATCCTAGACAAACCGTTCCCACAATCCCATCCTCATGCGGCTGACAGTGCTGCTGTCTATACGCTTGGCTTCAATAAGAATCAAATAAGGTTGGCCGGTCCCACAGGCTCATCTTATGGCTCATCAGTATTTCCCCTCTTCATTTCCCACAACAGCCACTGAGCTGCAGCAGCCGGGGAAATCTCTCTTTGTCTCCCTCGCTCTTGTTTTCATTCTCTGCCTCTGTCTCTCTTCATTTCCCATGGTTTCCATTCAGTCCCGCTAGCCTGAGGCCAGCATAAAATTGGGCGGCTCAGGATAGCCACTAGACTGTTTATACTGCTTTGCCATGGCTGTGTACACACACAGCTGCACATGGAGCTTTTTCTCACCTCACTGGTCTGAACTAAACTTGGTATCACACTTCACAAGGTCACAGCCGGGCAAGACCTTTGTTAGCCCAGTCTAACACTGACTAATACATCTCCTGAAACAGGGATCATACGTTGCAGAAACAACTTTCACTTTTAAGTGCATTATGTGTTGTATATGTTTTTTTTTAATTGGACTGACTTTCCTATTTACAAAGTTATTGCATTTTTTCATATTGAGTATTGAACAGTGCTCTGCAGCATGGGGGTCGTAGTCAACTTGGATGCGCAGCACTGACAATGCATTTCACTGGAAAGCCGAATAAAAGCAAAAGAACATGTCCAAACGTCATGTATCACAATCTTCCCCTCTGGTACTGAACTTCTGTTTTCTAAACAATCACCAACAGAAAACTAAGAGGTGCTTTTTACAGAGGTGCTTCAGAGCTGTGAGGAGGCCACAGTAGTAGTCTATATCGAAACTGTGTGTTTTCAAACAGAGATTAATTATGCTGAAGGTTTGATCAGTTTCCATGAACGTTCTGATACATTGCTTCTCAATGTCTTTGAGTTGCCATTAGAATCCATCCAACTGCTGTCAACCCTTTCTGTACCTTTCAAACGTTCTATACTGTTCCCTTCTCTGTTCCCTTTCAGGTTAACACAGGTAAGACTGTTTGCAATTTTGGCTCCAATTTCTGTGAAATGTGTGATACAAATGTGTGATACGAACTGTAAAATTTTGTTCTGATTTACTTAACAAAGTTGTAACAGAGAAAGTGTGTGCAAACAGTTGCCTGTTTTCACATCCAATAGACACAGAGCAACTGGACTTGTTTCAGTTCATTGAAGACATTTCACCTCTCATCCAAGAAGCTTTCTCAGGTCTAACTAACTAGAGGGGAGTTGCAGGCTTTTAAAATCTGTGTGGGAGTGTCCTTATAGCGTCCTTAAGGACATGTGTGAGCTCTGAGTTTCACTTTGACATAGATGGATTCCATGGAGATGGAATCCATCTATGTTGGATCAATGATATAAGACCCACAAGTGTTGGGTCAATGACACACAAGTGATCATAACGACTCTGCAACTCAGAGCACAAAAAGCCTGCCAACTCCTCTCCAGTTAGTTAGAACTGAAGAAGCCTCATGGGTGAGAGTTGGAACGTCTTCAAGAAAGTGAAACAAGTCCATTTGCCTACGATACAGCACTTAGATTTACCATGACCTGGATGACTGAGAACCTTCATCAACACGACACAGAGCAACATTAACATTAATTTGGAATCCTGCTGCTGGCCACCTGGCCTGTTCTTTAGCTCCTGAATGCTCCACCAAATTCTCCAGTTAGTCTAGTATAGTGGGTTTAAAGCGACTGAAAACCAGCTCGAAGAGAATGAGTGAAGCAAAATGAGCTATGCGGTAAAGCCTTGGGCAGTAGAACCAAATCAGTTAACTAAAAAACTGCTGAAAAGCTCTGTAGAGCTGAGTGAAAGCAGAGTTGCTGATAATTGTCTCTATGAGGGAGCCCTTCCCAATGACATTGATCTGAACGGTGTTAATGTAACATTTTAATAATAGGTTCAGTAAAATTGAGTTGTGGAGGCAGACATTACCTTATCGCAATGAGATCGACCCAAAGTCGTATGAAAGCCATCTGAGGTCCAAAGGCTTCCATTATATATGTGTAATGTCCACCAGACTTCTTAATACAAGTCCCCAGCTCAGCATAGGAAAGCGCTCCTGCAGTGACAGAGGTGACAGATTAGCTCTGGCTGTGAAACAAGAAGGTAGGCACGGAACAGTCTCTGGGCTCTTAAACTCTCTCAGTCAGATCTGTAGAAATGTACAGTCCCTCTCTGGGCCCCATATTCACCCAGATATATTACTGTGGGAGCTTCTCAGGGTCTCAACCCATAACTTATAAGAAAGAAAGATTTAGGTGGACAAATTTTAATTACAAGTTCAGGGAAAGAGCAGGAAAGGGGTTAAGGAAGGGTATTCAAGGATAATGTGCTTGGACCTTTCATTACAGCGCAGATATAAAGGATTTAAGGATACCACCACAATATACTATGCTACAGTACACAGATGTGCAAAGCAATACTTCAACACTGCCTCCTGGAGCACCAGTGTTTCAACTCTGACTTCTGCCAAACAGTTGCTGCCTGTAGTGTTTTCAGTGTGGGATAACGGTCTTCATAGTGCATATTATTATCATTAAACATTGTAATACTCTCTTGAACCTTCATTTTGGAAAGCACGTTCACAGAGAACATGGCTATACATGGTATATCTCTACTTCCAGCACAAGACTTGAAGCTGGGGCTTTACATGGACTTATTCATATTCGCAGCAGGTTGTGTTTGTTTAAGATCAGGACTGCATTCAGTTCCCTCATCACAACGTCTGGATTGACCTGTTTGGGGGCCCTGGGAAAAACATTAGCTTATAGCGGCATGTCGCACCCAAGTTCCAATCAAGTGCCTTCTACAGAGCACTTATAAATGTCATTTCAAAATGACAAACTAACCAGCACTCCTATACTGGAGGACTTAATGCTAGGTTTTCCATAAGTCAGCTAGATTGTGGTGATTTGATGAAACACAATAATAAATATTACACAGAGACTTTGAATGCCCAAAGCCCCTCTTCAAGGTAGCACCACAGTGTGATGTGGTCATGTATGGCCCAGCTGATATCGTACTTTTAACAGTGGAAAGTCCCAAACAAATTTGAAAGTTAAAAAACAACTGACATAACCAACGTGAACATACCAAACCAATCGTAGTCATGTGGTGGTTTTTTTGCATAGAAAAGTACATTTTTAGAGAGAATCAAGTGAAACAGTATTCCTTTTTCTTTTAAAATAAAAGTATTGTGTTCGTATGCATTCTTTTTATCATTAGTTTAGCCTGGTTTCTATTCTCGGTAAATTGCCACCATCTTTTTTGCATAAATGTTCCTTTATATATGACTTTTTATATTTAGAAGTTTTTTTGGAAAGTACCCTTTCTTGGACAAAAACATTTGGTGCGTCACATTGTTAGACTTAATTGTCTGTGTACAGGCATTAAACATGTTTTAAAACATCTGCCTCCACCAGCGCCACCTTTCCCATTCAGTGTAACTGCTCTCATAATAAGAAAGACATCCTCTCCTTTTACTTGTGCAACAACTCACCAAAGAGTGACAGCACACCGCAGGCGATCCACACTATGAGGGACATTCCTACACTGCCCGAGTGCTTCAGGATGCCCTTCGGAGAGATGAAGATCCCTGCCCCGATGATGGTGCCGATGATGATAGAGATCCCTCGGAGCAGGGTCACCTTCTTCCCCAGTCCCACCTTCCCGTCGTCCTCGGCCTCCTGCAGTTTTCCACTGGCGTCTGATTGAGTCCCATTCTGGGAAGCGTTGTGTCCATTTGCTGCTACTTTTCCTCCTTTTTCACTGGATGCAGACCTTTTGGACATTGTTTTTGGCTAACACTCAAACACACAAACACTTTCTCTGTCTTGGAGTGGACTCAAAATGTGGTTCACCTGGGTCCTGTCCACCTGGTCTAGATCTGGATCCACTCAGACTGTGTGAGTGGTGCAGACAAACTTACAAACTGGAAGTAAAACTTAAGCCCAGGGAGGAAAGACCCTCCCTCTCTCCTCTGTTCATTCATGCCCCGGCTCACCAATCTCTGACTGAACCGCCCCAGAGGCATGCTCTTCACCTCCCTCACGTCACCAAACTTTTTTTTTTTCTTGTGTTCCTCTTTCTCTGTTACTTCTGTTGCTTTCCCATCATGGGGTTGGCTTTCTGTGGTCCCTCCCTCTCTCTGTTTGCGAAGGCCTTTTATGTATCTCCCGTCTGCAGTTTCCTCTCCAAAACCAGCTGTGACTCACTGTGATGAGGTCCTGTAGTCCTCCGGAGTACTGCAAGGTAATCATGACACAGCAAAGAGGGTTGATACCTGTTTCTAAAGTCACCTCGCCCATATGAGAGTCCCTGCCCCTTTCTCAGGTTGCTCTTTTGTCTCTTTTCCAGTTTCATTTCAGTGTGGGACTCTGCTTGCAACCTACTTTTGGTCCCAGCTCAGATCTGAACTTTGACATGTTATTACAAGCTGTATAACTTTTGTCCTGGGACAGTTCCATCCATGGCAAACAGTCAAACTGGGATTAACAGTTTCTCACAGACCTACATCATGGTGGCGTGTGGTATATGTTGCAAGGAGCAGAAACTCAGAAAGACAACCCTCCTCATTTCATTTGCTTGGAACAGGTCAAATTCACTTACATGCAGTTACTTTTAGGCCTACGACTTCTTCCAAATATGTACAAAACTTGATTTCAATATTTTATATTGTCATATCCATGTTTGCTTAATAACTGTCTTAACTCTTCATTGTACAGGTCTGCAAATGCAATGGTGAGTAGGTGGTTGTTATTACCAAGTAGCATATTTGACATTTCTTTGAATTACGCTTTTTTTATACTTTTGAACAATTTTCATAAATAATTTTTATTTTTAGCCAACAAATACAACTTCATAATCAAAAAAATGACGTATTTCCAATTTTAACTTTCATTTCCTAATTGCCTATTAATGTCTTCACAAGGTAAAAGTTAAATGTATGTCATTTTATCACACAAGGTTTCAAACTGTTTCAAAAAACAAAACAGTTCCTTCTATGCTACATTCACAAAAAAGTAGTGTGAGAGTGTTGACGTTGAGATCAGGAGTTATAAAAAGGAAAAATACGTTATTGCCTAACTTTAATTTATCAAGCCTCCACATGAAATTCAAATGAAACATAGAAATCATCATTCATCGTTAGACCACAACCAGAAGAGGCACAGCTGCTGCAAAAGACTCTGAACCACTGCACTGGACCTTAAAAAAGACACTGAAACAATTTGTGAAAAAAAGGAGTTGTGGTGAACTATCTTCAACCCCATTTGAAGCTTTAATGAGGACAGGTATATGGGATAAAGTCTAAATAAACAACAGTGTGTGTGTGTTCATGGTGATGGTCAGTCAGTGCAACACTGTGGCTCACTGATGTGTTTCTAAAAGTTTATGAACAAAACTGGACCTCTATAGTACAGAGGAAGAAGATATGACACACACCCAGTACTCTGCACGGGTGATTCATTTAGAAGCAGAAAAATATGGATTGTCACAGACTGATCTTGTAAGTGACTAGTTCAGCCAAATCACAGAACATTTTTGGGATGGTTGCAGCTTGGTCTGCTGTGATTCAGAGATCCTGCTTGCGAAACCTCCATCGCCACCTCAGTACAATGAAGAAGAAGAGCCTGTTCTGACAATTACGAAAGTTTGATCCAGTCCGCAGTGCTGAAACAAACTGCAGACAGCAGGTATAAATGACTGATTGGACGTAGTAATGTATGTACTCAAATATTATCAGATATTTCTTCATAAAAGATACTTCATAAGCTTAACTGGAGTTTGACAGAGTGAAATTTAGCAGTAAGAACTACGGTAAGCCAGTTCCTTTCAGCACTAACTAATCTGCTGATTGTTATAATGATGATTTATCCTCCTGTTGAAAAAAATCATACATCACAACACCTCTTAAACCCAGAGCAATGTCTTCAATAGTAGTTCTTGGTTTAATATAGCACCTTTCAAGAGATCCTAGTTACTGTCTCATAATGGTGAATACTTTTCGAGTGGGACACATTCTGATGGTTTGCATCATTTTAATTATGATCCAAATGTCTTCACCCCAACATGATAGTATTTTAAATAGCTTGTGAGTGCTGCTGTCCTATAAAGAAGGGAAAAAAGAAAGAAACAAGTGATGAACGATACTTCCTCAAACACACATCAGCCCCAAAACCACTGACTGGGGCAGACAAAACACGTTCAATTGTTAATCAAACGTAAACCTAATGAATTAAATACACAATAATAATATAAATAACAGTAGCAATAATGATGATAATGGCAGGACCCCCTCCCTTCCCTCACCACACGTCATATGAATTTAAAAGCACAGACAGAAAAGTTAGGGTGTGTTTTTCTGTATCACAAATATAACTACAAACCTGAAAAAAGAGGAACCATCATGAAAGATTCTGTTATGTTAATAAGACGCAGACTAAATTTCATTTCAGCTTTTTCAGCAGTAGTCAAATGATTCGTCATTACAGCTGGTGTGAGGGGAATCCCCGTCTTCAATGAGGGAGATTCTCCTCACCACATGTCTCATGCAACCAGTCCTCGCACACACATGATTCAATCCTTGGTTTGGGGATTATTTTCATCACCAAATCTGTTTTTGCTGATGTGTTTTCCAAATGTCATGGCCATCAAATGTTGTACTCTCGATCTTCCTTCCTAATCAACAGGGTATGGTCTAGACCTGCTCCAGCTGAAAAGTGTCATGAGATAAGGAGTTAAATAAATATGAATTGTCTTGACAATAACAAAAGCTCATCGAAAGACTTCATACTTTTATTTTGAAATGCAGGAATGACATCATCAGCAGGTGATCATGTGCTGTTCGAAAAATGAACTGTTGTCTCAAAACTCAGTGACACAAAAGTGTGTGTCTGATATGCTTTACTGAGTCGACCCCTTCTCACAAGCACAGAAGTAAGATCCACAAATGCCTTTTCATTTGATGGACAAAACCGGACAGATTCACAATTGCCTGCTCGAAAACTGGAAATGTTCACATTTTATTGAGTGTCCAGGTAAAACATTGATCACATGCAGTCTACACTTGAGATCTTTAAACTCTGTTAGAACCGCAGAGTCCTCTCTCACTGTTTCCTTGTTAAAGTGAGTAGAGCTAGCTCAACTGTTCTGAGCGGCTTGCATGGATTCTTTCTTTTCTTTTACAGAGTCGGCTTTAGACACATATTTACAGGACGTTCTAGACAAAATCATCTCCATCCAGATTCTTACAGTCTCACTCTTGTTTCACGCTGCTTAATCATTCTGTAGTTGTTGGGAAATTATCTCAGGGGTTCCGCAGAGCAGGAGACTTTTGCTGCCACCCCATGCATCACACAGTTGAAGTCTCAAAGATTTTTTTCATTATTATTTGTGGTAGACTTTAGGGTGTGCCCAGATGTTTTGCAATTTTGCGTTTCTGTATTCAAAGATCTGAGGCCTGTTTTTAAAAAAGCAGGTTTAACAAACTCTGCGCCTAAATCTAAACTGTGACTTAGCCTGAAATGGGATACTTTTCAGTTCCAGAACAGTTGATAATAATTAGTTCAATCAACTCTGAGTATGTTCACCCTGAGTTAGGCCCACATTGGAATGGGAATATTAAAAATCCAGTCGGGGAATGAAGAACAGGGCCTTCATTTTAATGCAGTGGAGCTGAAATTTGAATGCATGTGAAAGAGGACTGTTCATTTTACATTTCAAGATCTTGCTCATCAGCATCTAATGCCAATACTTGTGTGTGAATTTAAACAGGGGTACTGTACTGCTGTCAGAAACTCCCTTTTACATTTAATCTAGTTTTATTATAATTATTTACAGTTGCACCACAATCACCTCCAACATGACACACTAGCTATAAGAGGAATGCTCAGTCAGTGCAACCAATCACCAATTAACCTGACCAGCTGATCACAGTGTTATAAAGAAGAATAATAGATGTTACTCTTAGTGGAGGATGAGTCATTAGCTGTTTATTAAGAATGAATGTCATGAGTCCATGATGGCCTCAGATCTCTGTCTCTGTCCTACACTGATGGCGGATTGATCATAACGGCGTTCACGTAAAAGATAGTTCCGTACAACAGACGAGCATCTAACAGAGATTTGCGATGCTTCTATTGGCGTAAACATCTGCAAATTAATGTGTTCCAATACGTGCTTTGATAACAACTGCATAAATGAGAAACTGTGTGTTCGACAGCTTTCAGGCTCAGCAGGAGGGGGAGGAGAGAAACTCTGAGAGCTTGTTAAAAAAAGGTGTCAGCGACAGAGTAGTTACCACAATAAGTGACCCAGAGGGGCACGGTGGGATTCCATTACAGGGACTAGTGGTTGGTTTCTGAGGTTATGGGAAATGATATAATGAAGCTGCCATGAGTTGCACTTCAAGGCAACAGGACAACAGGAACAGCTCCCCTGTTCCTCCTAAGTGGGAGAAACAGGGGGGCAATAGAGGCCCACAGTTCCTTTTTTTTTTGCC
>CAEMYA010000084.1:1470469-1481633 GCA_903131615.1 Diplodus sargus
CCCCCCCCCCCCCACACACACACACACACACTACTCACTCTGAATGAAGAGGCAGGCAGAGCCAAGGACTCACGGTCACCTCTCGCTGAGTCTTTCATGTGTTGTAAGCGGTCCCTTCAACACAAACTATCCAACGACGCGAACATGCATCGACATTCTTACCCTTGGCTTTCCTTCATCAGGTCAAGAATCCATGAAGAGGTCTGTGCAGAGGGGCCACCCAGTCACCCAGACTCTGCACATGCACAGTGGAAACACACAGCTGAATCTCCTGCCAGCACTGAATAGCTATGTTGTTTTTTTAACATAGTGGATGGCAGAGACATTCTTCGGTCTGAACAAGAACATTAGCTCAAAACTAAACATTTACATTTACATTTAGGGCATTTAGCAGACACTTTTGTCCAAAGCTACTGGTGGGGGCTGCTAATAGCATGCTAAGGTGCCGATCAGCACATCAGGAGCAGTTTTGGGGTTCAGCATCTTGCCCAAGGACCCTGCCCTAAGCCACAGCCACCCACAGTAAGCACTCTAGTAAATAGCATCTGCTTGAACTACTGTGCATTGTTCTGACACTCCAGCCACAGCCACACTGAGATGTTACCAGTGTCCCCTTTGATCTTAAAGGGGATCTCTGGTGTCTCCAGAGGGAGCTCGGTCAGGTCTGATGAATGTCTTCAAGTGATGTCACTTGAGTCCATCACGGTTGGGGCTGTGGACTACAGTTTGAAAATGAAAAAAAGTGTGTTGTGTTGTTAAGCAAAAGTGTTGCTCCCTCCTTGTATCTGCTGCTGGCTGCAGGTACCAGGTCTTATTAACTTCTACTAGTACGCCACACCTGAATGTCCAACCTGACGGCGAGCGGTTGAGCTGCATTGTAATGCAGGCTGCAGGTTTGAACAGGGAAGAGAAATGTGAGGACTAAAAAAGAGACATCATCTCTGGCTCTGATCTGATAAAAATAGCCATGTATACGGTGTTTCCCCTTCATGTCACATAGTTGATGAGTAAGGAGCAGGGCGCGGGACATGTTTCAAGTGAAACATATTTGTTTCTGCACTGCCAAGGGGAAAAGGGAGGGGGTGCAGAGATAATCTACAAAGAATACAACCTCCAGCCAGTAGTTTCATGTGTATGAGTAGCTCAGCACTTGTTATGATAGCAGGCATTTGTGTGGAATGTAGAGTAAAGACACAGCAATGAAAGCAGTGTCATAAGCAGTTAACTGCCGCCACAGTATATGTATGCACACACAGTTTTTAACTCCTTCATTCTCTGTCATGCTATAAAGCTGAGCTGATGTCGTAAAGAAATATACACTAGTCACAGTGAGTAAACAATTTACTGGGAATACTGCGTATTCATGCATAGAGGAACAGGTGGTTTGAAGTCGACATCAGACATCTGTGGATTACAAATACACGATTAATTCTTAACTACAAGATAAACTTTACCTGTTCTGTCTCTGAGCTGAGCCACATTAAAAATTTGAGACAATCTTTCTTTTTAATTAAATTTGGCGTCAGTGTTAAGTTATACATTCCATGTTACTTGTTACCTTCATTTTAAAGTAATGTATTACATTACAGTATTACTGTGCATAGAGCAATTTATTACTTATTACAGTACTTTTTAGTTACTTTCAACAAAGTGCCCAAATAACCTCTATCAAACAATTAAACTGTCTCGATCTGTTTAAATAAAAGAATGTCCCTGGACACAGGGTGAGCAGGTAGACAGAGGATCACAGTCTGATATATTATAAGAGATAGGAATAAATTATTTTATTTGTAGACTCAGTCACATAAAATACAATAGACCTACACCCTCTATAATGTAGCTTGTAATGACAAGATAAGACAAAAAATCATTCTTCCGTACAGAACAAGGACTGCATGGACATATGTGACTCAACAATGTAAATCAGAGTGCGCTCGGAGGATCAGGCTTCATCATTAGGCTACGAAGTACAGCTCATTTCAGTCACACAGAGACTGAACAAAGAACATATGGGCTCAGCTGTATTAAACACACAGAGCCTATATTAATGCAGTCATGTTGGTGTGTATGGATTCTTTAAAACAAAAACACCACACGCTTCACTGCAGCCAGTAAGGCGGATTGCGGAACGTGTTACATGACATAACGGTGGTAATTACTGAAATATCATCAGTAACGTGTTAAATTACTCTGTTAAGAAATATATTACCCCTAACACTGATTTGCTTCCAAAAACCCATTCACAAACATAAATACAAGAACAAAAATCGATTTAAAAGGCAAAATTTTATGCAGAAATCTGAAGCGCACCAAAAGCACTGAACATTGCAGATGATGTATTCAAATAGTTGCTTCTAGGGTGATGATGATCTCAGTGACATTTTTGTCAACAGATCATCGTGGCAAAAACAAACTGAAAAGGTCGACTGGCGGTGACTCAAAAACAACAATGTTACCTCTAGTCATGTATCATGCAAACACGAGCACACACATGCACTTGCACAATCACTGGGCAATATAACAGACAGTCATGCTGTTGGCTTTCATGCCGCTAATGACACTAATCAACATTTGGTGGCAGCAACAATTATACATTTCTAAATAATGAACAAACTTTGGAGTGATTGAAGTGTGAGATATGTTCTATGGGCATATGCATACATTTGTATTCACATACAAACACCAAAAAAATAGATAAATGAACAAAACAAATATCGAAGTGTGTCATTGTTCCCTACAGTGAGCTGTGGCCCCACCAACATGGGTTACAACAGAGCAGAGTACTCCTTTTCCACACCCCCTCATGCATCCTTGCATCCATCCATTCGACATTCTCTACATTTGCTCATCCAGCTCAGGGTTATGGGGAGCTGGAGTCTATCCCTGCATGCATTAGGCAAGAGACAAAGACTGTGTTTTACTCCGTGTGGCATGTTTTCCGACTAACCTCAGCCACTTGATAAATTTATAGGAACAAGCCCCGAGTGCTAAATTTAATTAACAAAAGAGAAAAAGGATGGCCCAAGCTGTGTACAGCAGGCAATTAAACACAGCTTTACAACATTATTGATTAAAGCGGTAAGCTTATCCAATATGAGCTGTTCCACACATCCTGTGGTCTGACGTCTCTTCGCAGCCAGAACAAACATGCCTCTTCCTACACGAGGATTCAATGAGAGATTTTGAATCGTTTATAATCCCTCTTTCAGGCTGGAAAACTCAAGTGGATTGAAAAATGGTGACTGTTCCAAAAGTGAACCCCTGTGGGTTGGAGACATCCCCAAATGGAAGGAACTTTCCCATTTTTTAACATGTGAATGCAGCATTCTGGTATATTTTGAGATGAAAATAGAGGAAAGGCATATGGTGCTCACATTAATCACAAACGAAAGCTGCCACGGGCATCTTACGCAGGGTCAGAAGAACATGACAGTGGCAACACATCCAACCTAACAGACCAGCCTGTTCTCACCCCCAGTGTGTCAAATACAGCATGAAAACGATAGTTACCACTCACGTTTTTTCAGTATCTGTCAAAATAATGACAATGTGACTATTGTTTTACATATTGTGCAGCCCTACTTGCTCTGTGTGATGCTTCATTAGCTCATAAGTTGGTTAGTTGGCTCGTAAGTTCATACTGAATACAGATTGTTTGATGCACATGCCTCGTTACAGATGAACAACACCAATGACACAAAAGTTTGAAAACCAGGTTGCTTAAAAAGAAAAGTCCTCTCATCCCTGTGAGGATGTCCTTTTATGGCCAATCATGACACTATCACCTGTTACCAATGTGTTTTTGGAGCGCTCCACAACTTTTACATACTTTTGCTGCACCCGTCCTAACTTTTAAGAGACACGGTGCACAATATTTACAAAAATCTGTCAGTTCTATGTCTTGAAGGGTTACCATTCTGTTTTAATTATGTGTTACAGTCCCAACGTGTGTGGAACTGGGGGATAAAAAAACCCACTGATGATGCCGCTGACGAGTCTCAAAGAAGTCATCGTGGTCCATGAGGTTAAGTAGCATTTGGATTACATGAGGAGTGTGGCAGGAGCAACTGAAGAGCTTTCCTCCCAGCTTTGCTGGAGGCTTCAACATGCAAAGTAAGTACAATTCTTTTTCTTAAATGTGCTTGTCACCCCTTTGAAGCACCCCTCTAGTGCAGTAGTAAAAGTCTGAGTTGGGGTGTTTGGACTGGTCAAACACTGGATTGGACTCCCTCCAGAGAACGAGGTTTGGATCCAGTCTTGAGAGTCATGAGTGATTTGTTTCTGTAAGTCATGTTACATGAGTAGGTTAATGTACGTGTTGACTTATTTACGTTACCTGAGTCATGTCACTTCCATAATTTGCATAGTCTAAGTTGTGAGACCGAACTTAGTTGTATGATCTTTTCCTCAACATAACATTTTAGTTCAAACTTTAACCAAACCACGACCGTTTGACAGCATTAGTAACAATCCTAAAGTCATAATATGTAGTAATGTCGTAATTTTTAAGTCTCAAACATTGCATATTACGTATGGTGCTAACTTGCAATTATTGCTAAGAGTGGCACTAGAGGGGTAGGTAGAGCTACATGGTTTGAAGTTTAAGGCCACTGACCAATGTGCTAGATTAGGATTGTGAACGTCCTGCGTGTGTAGAAACTGTAGAAAGCAGAACTCTAAACTGTCGGACATAAAACATGTTCTTGTCCGACAAAAGGTTGCACAGTCTGCCTGATAGGATGTTTGTTATACAAGGCCAGTATAGTAAAACACACACTGTTCTACCCTGGCTCCATAACCACAGTCTCTCAGACATATCTATAAAACAGCTTTTGATGCTCTTATCAGTGGGGAGCCATAATCCATGAACCTGTTGTTTCAGCAAACTAAAGGGAAGAGAAAAGAAACAAGAAGAAGAATGTGAGAATGTTGTGGACTTTGCAGCTTGTTGGCTGCCAGCTTCAGGCTCCTTTTTGTATTATTAGATATTAATCCACCATTCTCCACCAAGAGTGTGGTTAGTCCTGCAGTGTGGCCAGCTGGCAGCACCACACTTTCACCTACTCATGGAGAGGGCCAGTGAAATATAGATTACTGCTGGGAGCTTCACACAGAGACCTGGCTGCTGTGGCTGCATGGGCAAGCAGGGAGGGAGACAATGGCTGTGATTTGGAATGAAGCAGCACAGTGTTCAGCCAGCACAGTCTCACAATTCAGAGAAATGGGCACAGACTCTAACAGACAAATGACAAGGTCTGGGCACAGATAATGAACATTATGTTCCAGGGTGTCAAAGAAGCGAGAGACATTTTCACACAGCTTTACCTTGGACAAGAAAACAGTTTTGTTCTGTTTTCCTCACCTCCTCTCTGACATGTCGCACACAATGGAAGTCAGTGGCTACCAAAATGAAGCTGAAATTATTAAATCAAGCTGAAATCTTATTGTCCATTTATGTGTATGACGAAATAAGATTCAGTCCTAAAAACAGTGCTTTGCTCCTCTCTGTTTCTGAAAGCCTGACCACTCGCAGCAGTGTGTAAGGTCAGAGGTGTGCTCTGTTGCAGCTGTAGCAATAGAGAGACCTAGATGTAAAGGCAAGAGCCCACCACGCAGCCTCCAAAGCCTGCAAACAAGCAAAGTGTGTCTCAACCTTGGCGGTCCAGAGATTCCCCCAAATTGAAACTCTGATTGATCGCTTATTGGTGCACCTAAACACAGCTCCATTTCAGTTCACTGCTTTTCCATCATAACGCCTTGCAGAAGGATGCTGTGGCTTTCTCCATGCAGGAGTTATAAAAAGGGGAGCACCCAGATTTTTTGGTTTCATATTAACCTCGGCCATAGTCTCCAACCTCACTCAACGAGCAACAGACTGTTTTTTTGTGTGTGTGTGTTTACCAAACTTTCCAAGTAAGAGGCTTATGTGGCGAGTCAGATATTAATCGTTGATAGTATTTTAATTGCTGTTTGCCTTTCTTTTGCTCATCAGGAGCTTAAGTGATAGTTTTGCTGCTGTGTCAGCGCGCAATAAGCCATATTTCTATCTGGAAGACGGACCGGAATCTTCTCCCTTCTACTAACCCACACGCACAACCACACACACACACACACACCTCTGCTGAACAGATCATTTAGAGTTGTCATGGTAACGCAACCACCAAATTTTGAACTCTGCCCAAAACCACACCGTAATTAGAGGCCTGTGTTAGGTCTGAAGGCACTGTTTCACCATTGTTTTGTTAAAGTCTCGCAGTCACCTCCACTGAGCTCTCATCTACAATATTCTCTCTCTCTCTCTCTCTCTCTCTCTCTCTCTCGCTCACACACACACACATGCTTGTTTGATGTTGATGGTTGTAACTGGACTGTTAGTCGCCATAACTGTAGTTGGATGATAAATGAGCATTAATTGAAGTATTCTTGATTATTGACCAGTGTCACTAATGATAAATAAATTATTATGCTTTACAGGGGCGTTGTTGGTGATTATTTGTGCATTGTTTTTGGTGATAACATCTGGTTGTGACAATCAGAACTGAGGTTGGTTTCTGTCACTGTTCCTTCAAACATTTTTAAGTGTGCCCAGTGGATGGGGTCAAGGTGCCCAGTGGGTGAGGTCAATGTGCCCAAAGTTTGAGGTCCACTATAAGAGGGATTATAGCAATGGTATGAATGCCTGTGAATGATGGGATGGAAGGCACTGTACATTAGCATCATCTTAAAATGAAACATTAATATAACACTGAACTCTGCAGACTTTGTTATTTACTTACGTGACGGAACCTGTCTGGCCCTGGTGGAGATTTCATTTTCACAATAATTGTCAGCAAAAACAAAAAGTGAAAAGAAAACTCTCCTGACAAATAAATTAAAAACATGCAATGTGTAATGGTTAGACCAATGGTTATATAACATATCACAGCATTTTAAGATTTATATATTGACATTTAGACCTAAGGGTAATTGTACATTTTGATCCAATGTCTGCCTCTCTACTTGAATTACATTAAATTGTACATTTGATACTCTTATATTATTATTTCATATTGTATATTTTGATATTTTTATTTCCTGAACATGCAACTGTTGTGATTTCCATAATGGTCAATTCAATAACGACACTGACTTTGATAGATTTAAGAGGAAAAGTTTGAGTAAATCATGCAATCATATGAGTTTACACATGTACAGTTTTTGTTTGTCCATTGTAATTTTCTTGGTGCATTCTTATAGTAAGAGAAAATACACAAAGCGACTGCCAATGGGAATTGAAAATCTAATTTTAATTAGGGCTGGGACTCGATTAAAAAAATTAATCGAATTAATCAGAGGCTTTGTAATTAATAAATCGAAATTAATCGCATTTTAATCGCATAACGCTAGCTGCTATATGCTTAGCATTTAGGTGATATCTGAGGCTTGATATGCTGCGGTGATACGCGAATTCCTTCTTGCATAATTTGCACACAACCGTGCTCTTGTCTACGCTGCCATCCGTCCGCTTTTTAAAACAAAAATTCCCATCCACGGGGCCAACTAAACCGGTCTCATCTGCTTCGTTCATTTCTTATTGTCTGAAGTCATAAACGCTATGAACGTTAGTTGGTGCTCCAGTATAATCAGTACCCCTGAAACTCATCCAGTGAGAAACGTTCCGCGGTGCAAAAATTAGTGCGATTAAAATGCGTTAATTTTTTTAATGCGTTAATTTTTGTGTAATTAATTAATCGTAATTAATGCGTTAAAGTCCCGGCCCTAATTTTAATATTATTTACATCAAGGCCTCTGTAAGTGGTCATTTGCCACCCATGTAAAAGACAATTGCATTTTACGAAATATCTAATGTATTATTAATTCACTAAAATGAGTTGATGCGAAATGAATAGTTTTATCATTTGCACACTGAGCAGCACCAATATGTCATTTTAATATATGTAAGGTAGTGGTGGTACAAAGCAACTGCGCTGGGCCATGCCGGTTTTAGGCATTTAGGGGAGGAAAATCTATGAACAAACAACAGACTGCATCATATTGGGTAATTAGCTGTTCATCCAATTGATTGCTGTTAGACTAAACCTATATGTAGTCACTTTTGTTAGTAATAACCTATGGTTTGCAATATCAAATGCTGAGATAAGTCACGTAATATAGTAGAAACCATCATTTTCATGTCAGTATAAGATCTGTTGGTCATACCAGCTACTTAATCGTTATCTAGCCCAGCAAGTAGTTTTTCCACCGGTTTATATAGGTTGAGACTTAATAATTGTTCTTTATTCAAGACGCCGCACTCTGGAGCCAGTAACAGTTTCAACTCTTTCGAAACCCGTAAACTCTTTCCAGGTAACTAGCATGGTTCTAGTTGGCCAATGCTTGGAGACAGCTAGCCAGCTGCAGTAGTTCACAAATCTTCTGAACCACCTACAGTATATCCCAAAGACATTGGCTAGCGATGGTCTGGTGTGACCATACCTTTAGTTTGGCAAGGCTATTAGCTGCCACCCTAAGGCTCACAGAGAACAAAATGAAATAACGGCATATAAAAAGGACCATTAGGTCCCATTGTCTGATCCAGGACAATGGGATAGCCACTGTCAAACAGCAGACTCACAGCTGATAGCAGACAAATCTGCACATCCAACGTGCTGTTTTTTCTTTTCCACTTTTAACTTCCAACTGTCCTGGCTGACAATTGCCTGGGCAAGACTGGTGCTTACACAAACACAGCAAGTACACTCTGCCACCAAATTTCGCCCAATTAGTAAGTTGGTAAAATTGTGATTTTTTGGGGGGCAAGACATTGTTTTCATTGATAATTATGATTTCGTGTGTAATTAAGGCAAGCTCACATTAGCCTAATGTTACATTGACATTAGCTATAGGAGATTGAAGCTAAAAGTTAACTTTCAATTTGCATTGGATATATTTCTGTCAAGGAAGTGGGCATGTTTTAGCGTTACCTGCCCTGGTCAGTTTAAATTCAGTCCCAATGTAAGGGTAGGTCATTTTTCACACTTTTCCTATATCAACAGCAGGTGAAATTAATGCAGACATTTTCTAATGTTACTCAAATAAGCTGTTGTAGCTGATTTAATCTACAGGCAGGTTTTGCTGTACTCGGTTGAGTCCTTACATTTTTGTGAATAAAAATTCAGCTGAATCAGTCATTAGCAGCTCCTGTTGCAGTGTAGCCGTGGATGTACCGACAGCTATCGTTATAAGCCTCTGGCACTGAAGAAACTTGATAATGTGATGGTTCTCAGGCAAGTTCAGGGGTTTTTCTTCTCTGATTTCTAAGTGAATTCATGAACATTAATTGGCAATTTGCATTGAAGATGTCATCCACAGGGAGTTTGATCACACTGAAATCCCACTGTATGAAGATATGGTTGAGTAATGAATGCTGATGACTTTAAAGAAAATTCACCTTCCTCATTATTTCTGCTTCACCTTCAATTTACAGCACTCCACCATGGAGGCTTCTGACTCTGTCCTACTGATTGTGTGTGTCTGTTACAGACCAGATCCTTTAATTTCTTGATGGTTAAAATGTCATCCGGAAAGAAGAGTTAAAAAACAGAGGAGCACCTTGAATATATTCTCCACCTCCCACTGTATCGTTGATCTGAATGGGGCTTAAGTTTGGGAATGTCTGCAATTTCTTTCTCATAGTTTAACCATATTAAGATACACCATGACATGCATCATTGCATCACTGTACATTTTAGATCTTAAGTCGCAAGTACATGTATGAGAGAGAGAGGAGGTCCTGCAATCTGGTACAGTTTAAGAGAAAATATGAGAATAAGACCTTTAATTACTCTTGCTTGCGTATTTTGCTCATGTGGGCTTAAGGCATAAAGCACCATCCGCAATTGCTAGTAAAATATGCAAAATTGCTGGTAGGTTTGCTTCAGTCACCAAGTGCAGGCCTCAAATGTGTCATAATTTATGCTTTTTGCTTTCACACAAGGGAAAAAAATCCTTTACAGTTAGATTAAAGTTGGTTGACTGTGCTTAGAATTCAATTGAAAAAATGTAAGTTCCCAGGGTGCATTGATGTAACTGAATCAAAAACTAAACTGAATCAAAATTTAATTAAAAAACAACAGCCTTAATACTCCTCTTCCTCTTCTTTGTTGGTTTTACCAACAGGCGAAGAACCACACCACCACCAACTGTTTTATTGTATACAACATCATGCTCTACACTGGCAGGTGCTCCATCTTGGGTGGGTGAGAACCATATGCATTGCTCCAAAAATCGAAAATGAATAAGTGGTGGCCAATGTTGATATTGACTACCGCCATGAATAATTAATGTGTGGGAAACACTGCATGATCAATTTCACTTTATTGTATTTTGCAGTTGTATTTAAATATATCAGGACTGTCATGAACCGCTTTATGTCTAGGTTGTATAAACATTTGAGATGTTTGCTACTTGCAAGATTTTAGTTTTTTAGTAAAGTTACAAGGCAAGCTCACTTCTGTTGTTTTCTTAAGGCTAATGTTTCCACAGTTAAATGTTTACATTATTTAACTTTTTACTCAGATTTCTACCTCTAAAACATTTGAGAGTTGTAAAATGAGTACTTAGCCAGATAAAAAATGTTTTGCACATTTAACTGTTTACATAACTATTTAATTGTTAATAAACTATTCTAAAGTTCAAATGATGAATCCTCTGGTTTCTATAGACTTCAGTCATTATAGTCGTCAAACTGGCGGCATGATCAAATTATATATCGCAATAAAAATATCTTAAAGCCGGACTATGCAGTATCAGTTTCCAGACCAGATTCCTTCGCCGTTTTCTAGCTTTGCACCAGATTTCTGCATACCTTTTTGGCTACAGGGCTCCCCCTACAGCTTCAGCGCAGATACACTGTCGTAAAGACTTGTTGACGAGCCTCCCCCGCCCACCTAGCAGCTACTACGTTACCATGTACATCTGTTTTCAAAGAAGCCGGCTGGCTAAACAACGAGTCATGTCTGGCACTGCATTAGTGCACTTAGTGCTATATGTTCAGCCGGACATATCGCATGATACAGGCGACAAATCATGCGACATTCGAAGACCGATCTAGATATCTAAATACACAACGAGAACCTGGATTCAGAACGCAAACAAACGTGTTTGGTAGCAAGTGACTGCTACG
>CAEMYA010000084.1:1481835-1507928 GCA_903131615.1 Diplodus sargus
TTTTTTGTCAAGCTCCTTTTTCTTGTTCTTCTGTTCCTCCGACTGTGGCTTCCTGGGTCTCTTTTTAGTCGACTGATCCATGATGAATACAACAATTGCCTTGCAACTGGCAGTTTATATCCACCCAGTTCCACCCGGTTTGGGGGTGTGTCTGCCGTAAAGCAGTTTCGAAACTACAATCTGACTACATTTTCCAGGGGCGGTGGGATACTTCCGCCGACTCACATCTGGATTGAACTCGGCCCGGTGGCAGCAAGTTGCATGTTCCGTTTCTCTGCCCAGAAGCGCTTGGGGGAGTCGTAGCAACCACCAAATGACCCAGAAAGTGTCAAAGAACATTCAGAATGACTTTCAGCCTGCATAATTAGGGTAATTTTTGCTAAAATTGTTGCATAGTGCCCCTTTAAGGCCCTGCCAAAATATATTATATTATATAATATAATATAATTCACAAATTCGTCCTGTTGGACTAGTGACAATATAATGTAATATTAGCTGGTTTGCTTTGTCTTCTATTACACTTGTTTTAGCAAACTGGTTGACATGCTTAGGTTTCATCACATTTTCAAAGCAAATGCATGTGCAGAGCCATCCAAAGAGTGTTGGTGTGAATTCCAATCTAAAACTGTTATACCAATTTTGAAATATCAATTCTACAACAGAACATATATGCACTAACACCACTAGGTTCTCTTAAAACAGCCTGGTGTCTTCAGAGATGATAAACCAGCTGTTCTCAGCTATTGCTGTCAATTCAAGTGTTGCTAAGAAAAGTCATTGAGAATAGGTAAGATGGTAAATGTTTGTAAAAGTAAAACAGACAGACAGATCAATCCAAATCTACAATCACAGAGAGCGAGCACGGTGAGTCCTCAGTGACAGAGGAGTATCGGACTAATCCTGCAGAACGCTGACTGACATGGCTTTACTGATCCCACTTTAATTGAAGCAGCTACTTTAATTTATTTAATATCGCTCCCTCTCGCTCTCTGTTATTTGCCTTTCATCCAAATGAGACCAGTGGGTTCTTGCTGTAGCACAGTGGCTGTTAGAGTTGACAGTGATGTAGTTGAGTAAAGATGAGAATTAGGCTGGTGTTCATGACAGGTACAAATCTTTAAAAAAAAAAAAAAAAGAAAGAAAAAAAACACTACGCCAATGTATTTCTTTTCTTTTATCCAAAGATGCCAATGACATTACGTGATAACATTTCCGATCAGCCAAAAAGTTCTTGTATCATCTGTTTTAATTATAGTGCAGTAACTTGTTGCATTTTTTCATGGAAATCTGTCAAGTCTTTCAAGTGGAAAGAAGTACCTAAATTGGCACAAACACTCCTTGAGGATTGTTCTTTTGAGTAAATCCATTAGTCAGACACAAATCAAGGTGAGCATCCAAAGAGACCTCAGAATCTTCACCATATCCTCAAGGATTTTCTGACCAAATTTGAGATGGACTTGGTCAACCTGCTAGCAAGACAAAAACAAACATTTTCTCAATGATGATAACCTGTTGCTACAAGGTGGGGCTATGACTGTAAATCAGTATTGGCACGTGAATTTGGTGAACTTGGGACTTTTGTTGATGTACGATCTTTGGTGCAGATTCAATCTTGTAGATTCCACTGACAATATTTAAGTGCACACAGTTAAGGCTGTAAGAGGAGTTCAGGTCACCTTTAAACTGCGAAAATATTTTTTTTATTTACTAAATAACTTTTTTTTCGTTGATAGTGTTGATGGACTTGATGGGCTCAAAAAATTGTAAAATTGAGAAGAAGAATAATGGAACATCAGTGGACAAAATTATTGGATGAGTTATTTGAAGAATTATTCAATTCGAGGAGAAGGCATTCAGGAAAATGAGTGGATGTAATGACCACAGAAGAAAGATAGCACTAACGAGGCTAAAAAGAGGGCCATAGAGAGGTTGGTCCAAACGATAAAAAAAACTGAGTGAGGATGGAGAGAATGTAGAAGTGGCTCGCAGTGGCTTTCCCTCCAGCTCCTTCAGTGGCTGACATTACAGAACATAATCACCTGAAAATGGAGTTCAGTTAATGTTACACAGATTGCTGCTGCAGTCAGGTTGATAAACAGAAGTGAAAATAAATCCTTTTTTTAATTCCAACAGTTAAAAATGTATATCTTCTTTTCCTCCCATATGTACACAATCAGAGCAGAATCTGTTAATGTAGGTGTTTATTCCTCCAGAGAGTCTAGACTGCTGAAAGCAGCTGAGCCGCAGCCCTGGCCTCCAACTTCACCCCGGCCCTCCAGACTCTGAAAACATATTTGTTTTGTTTTTTATAGCGAGCCTCCCTAGTGGAAGAAGTTACCAATTGTCTATTTAAATACATTCATTAAATTACCATCTTCATAATACTCTTACCAATTCTCAAGTGAGTGAATGCTCAAGTTGAGCTGTTTATAATGCACCACCTAACCCAGTCATTTATTGGCCTTGACTATTTTCATGCAGAATATGAACTGGCTTCCTGTCACGCTGTCCTGTAATTTAATTTCTATTAGTAGGTTATTACATAAATCATTACTAATGGATGTATGGACAACCCCCTTCAATGCACCATACATTCTACATGAGTTTAACATTTCCCATCTGGCAACACTGCACTGTATGTAGCTCCAGTAAAGGCAGTAGAGTCTGTTAACAGCCCAGATAACATGCATTATTTATTACAACACAAAATTATTGTTTATTACATAAAACTCACTATCATGAGTAGGTCTGAATTACATTGTTATGCCATTTGACTCCTAATTTTGTATGATGTACCTACTAGACCGTGAAGATTGGCACTGCAATATGCCATGTGGGACGGCACCTGCCTTGCATTTCAAGCTGTGCACACTTTTTGGCCTTTATATAACATTTGCTGCTCCGTTCCTGGTTTGATGGTAGGTCGTACTGTGCCCTCTACAAGGCCAAAGCAGTTGTGCAGCAGGGCGCCCATCTGGTGTATGCAGCCAGCATATGTTTATGGAGACACGGGGTTGGATATATTGCTGTTCCAATCTGCAATTATTCAATGGAGAACATAGATGAAATCTATCATGCGGTTTGTTGCCGTGCTGTGCACAACACTGGTACTGATTGCATCAACCTAACAGTGAAACAGCATGGATACGTCAGCCTCTTCAGTATATTTGCATTTAGCAGAAGCTTTTGTCCAAAGATAATTACAGTCATTCATACATACATTCATACACTGATGGTGGTGGCTGCCATGCAAGGTGCCGACCAGCACATCAGGAGCAGTTTTGGGGTTCAGTATCTTGCCCCAGGGCACTTTGACATGCAGACCAGGGGAAGTGAACCAGCAACCTTCTGATAACAAGACGCTGGCTCTACCTCTTTGCCACAGCTGCCAGCATGCAGAGTCCCCCTGTACCAGCCACCACACCTCTCTGCTCGAAGACGAACTCCTCTACTATGCCAAGAGCCTCCCCTATCTGTGGTATGTCATATTGTCTCAACCCCAAGCTCTGCAAGACTGTCATCATCCTCTTTATATTTAGTATTGATATGCATCAGTATGTTGATACTTTGATACTGATACTGTAGACTACACTACACTACAGAAACCTGTTTGAATGCTTTGCAAACGTCATAAATTGATCAATATAAATAAACTTGCCAAGAGGTCATAAATGTTTTACTGCATAGGAGCCAGTGACCGTATTCATAAAGCTTCCTCGTTACGAAATTCAAAGCAAATTCTTAAAGTTATGTCATTTTCAAAGATGTTCGTCCTTAAAGTTAAGACTAGATCATTGTAAAGAAAAAAAGCTATTCACAAAGCATCTCCACTCTTAAATGAGTTCCTGAGGTGAGAATCTGTGAGGAGTCGGGAGGAAGAGAGTCTTAAGCAGAGGGGAAAATGGTAGAGAGACAAAAAGGGAGAAGAAATTTCTCCAAAGTCCCAGTGACGGTAATTTAATAAAACACTGAAGATTATATGATGCTGGCAGAGTGTTTGTGATCGATCTCATAAGAGATGCGCTGACATCCCTCCCAGCAGAATAACACTATAACAGCAGAAATGAAAGTGATCACAACACAGATAATCGGTAAAAAATAAATCTACAGGCCTACAAAAATGTAAAATTGCAACTGGCATTCCTGACACAACTTTCCATTAATACATCCCACAAACATTTTCACCTAATTCTCAGTCTCCCTATTGTTATATAACACTCATAATATATCTTACAAGTTATTTTACAGAGGTATTCAGTACATGTAAGGGTAAATGCCCGACGAGGTGTTCATAATCAGGAGTTAATGGACGACGCGAAGGACGGTTGCCTCCGCAAGTCCATTAACTACTGATTATGGACACGTCGAAGGGCATTATCCCGCTCATACCATGGTCACTTGCCAAAGAAAAGAAATTCAGACCATTCATTGATATTTTAATGCGTTTTACAATCAAAATATAAAGTTTTTCACAAGCCATAACTACGTTTAACACCTGAGGGTTTGACTAATACCTGGAACAATCATTACTCTCCCGTAAGGTTCTTATGCAACGGAGACGTTGTTCACCCTTCCAGCAAATAGGATGGACCATAGATACGACTTGGCAACGGGAGATATTCTAGTCCATTCAGCGATGAGCCAGAAAGCTAATGCTAGCAAGATTCAAAGTCAGTAACATTGCGTACGGTTGACAAACACTAAATCAAATTTGACAGTATGCTAGCTAACAAGACCAGCTAGCTAACCAGTCATGTCACTGTCCCCAAATCAATATCATGATTTTCACGAACAAATGACCGGCCGCAGCCTGAAGTAGAGAGTTGAACAGCGAACGGGATGTAAGATTACTCGTGTATCAGTAAATTTAGAGGGGAAGTGTACTTTCTGCAGCTTGTGTGTTACGGTCGCCATCCTTTGGTGTTCAGAGGATAAGGCACTGAAGGACTGACGGACTGCACTCAGTGAGGGAAATAACATATTCAGATTTGATACGCCAGCTAGCGCATTGATTTAGAGCGGTGAACAGACAACTTGACTGGAACTACTTAGTAGGTGTCCATATATCAGGGGTTAATGGACACCCTGCAGCCAATCAGAATCGAGTATTCCCCCAGACCATATAGAAAATAATATTCCTTATGACACCATGTTTTAATGGACTAAATTCTATAATTAATCGATTTTATGTGTGTCTATTCTCTGCCTATTATAACCAAAAATGCATTTTTATTTATTTCTTTGATCAACAAATAACACCTTAAGACTATCTCACACCTGTTAAAGGGGTCAACCCTGCCTTCACACTAAGATAAACGCTGATGTCCTTTTCTTACTCAGTTGTTTCATAACTGTTAAACTAGGACTTTTTGGTGGAAGTTTTTAGGCTAAGGTAGTCTCTCTCTGAGAGACTTCAAGTTTGTTGCTCTGGAGAGGCTAAGCTTCCATCTACCACTATGAAATTTACATAGCAAACTGGACTTTTCAAATGAATGACCCAAGAGGCACATTTAGTATCATTTTGCTGCCTTTTTTCCAAATGTGCAAGACCTTTGTGCCTATTTGCTGTGTTTTTAAGTCATAAAATATACGTACGCCAATTTGACAGTGAGAATGAGCTGGACACAGCTGATGATTTATTCCCTTCATCACAAGTTTGGATATATTGACAGTTTACTGATATAATGCTAATGATAGTAAAAAAGTGTATTATCTGTACATGATGCTTAGTTAGAGCTGGGTACTCAGCTTTCACCCTGTTCTGATTGTTTCTGTAGAGATGGCTATCTTGACAGTTCTCAAAAGTTCAGCAGATGGTTTTGATGACATGGTGTGAAAGTAAAGCAGTGGAATGTGTGTGACAGTAGATTTGGGATTTTAGCATGAATTCCATGTCCTTGGAGGTTTAAACGGAGCTGTTCTGCTTACTTCATCTTGTTGGGTGCTGTGCTTTTGAGATGGCGTAACGGCACCGACTGGAAAATTCAGGGCCATCAGCTGTTTATCTTGATGCACCCAATTCATACTATTCATTTCACAGTCGTGAATGGAAATGAATTTTCGCGTCTTTTGCAGCTTTTCTGTAGACTAATTTGGATGGAAACTTAACTTCTGGTATGTCAGAAAGTCAAGAGGGTTTAAGAGGTAGAATTGAAATTTGATCCTATGGGCGCCCAGACGTCAAATACAGACAGTTTATTAAGTCTTTTAATTTGGAGAAACTTGTCTGTATTTGTATGATAATCCCACTTTTTTTATTGACTGTTGGGGTCCAGTTAAAGGTTTAACTTACCACACTCATGCTGTTTATTCTACTCAAGATTTTTGTTGCACCAGAGGAAATAAGTCAAGTCACAAAGAGCAGCAGGACTCAGTTAGGGGCAACTGGTATCGCTGTTTTCATTACCACTGAACAGCACCTTATCACCATGATGTCTGACATTGGCAATAGATGAGCCATTCATTTCATTTACTTTTAGTCGGAACAGATACGCTTCTATTTCAATCGATCCAACTCTTCACACAGGCCACACAGTAGCCATGTAGTGTGGACCAAAGCCTGAAAAAACAATATATTTGGCTATTTCATTTGAACTTGTTGGAAAAATCAGCTGTTCCTTTCTTCTATAGTCCTCCTAGACTGACCATTTGCCTTCCGAGGATATGAACTGAAGCTCAAATAAAAACTAATCAAGGAATCATCGCTATCCTTATATAATTCTCACAGTGATGGAGTAGTTCATATCACACTGTGCACAATTACAAAGCTCTTTCAGGCTAAACACTATAATTCATTGTCAAAGCCGCTGAGGTCCTGAGGCGTCTGACAGCGTTTTCTTGCCCTCACAGTAGTTTTCTCCACACACCGAGCATGACTCCACAAGTCACAGAAGCAAAGGATTTCAATAAACCAAGATGAGCCGCTCCGAAAATATCAAGATAATGAGAAATTCGAATAAACACAGTGAATGAAAAAGTCAATACTCTGAGGATGTGCCGGAGTGGAAGAGAGTCGCAGATGCATTAACACCAAGGTCATTTATTAAGCCCAAGGCTGCGATTCTACTGCGACGGCATTCAAAGGGAAACTGCAAATCTAATTTTACGCGCATCTCGTTAGCGGTGGAGTGACCACACTCACTTATCATTCTCTGTTGTGCTTACTTCCAGGGTTTTCAAGCTTTCTTTGCCTGTTTCAGTAATTGACACGGCCTCTGGCGTGGGGTGTATTAGGGCAATATATTGAGCTGTTGAGCACTTTAATTTAGTCTTTTAACATGCGCTGCTGACGGACACTTACATGTAAGCGTCGTCAGAAGGGTGGGTGGAGTTGACTGCCTTTGAGAGTAAGTTCGATTCATGTGGAGCGCTGCAGCCAGGACTTTACAGAAACCTTCAAATCCCTGTGATGGAATTCACTAACATGACATTTTCATGACATCTTTCTGTTATGGTCCTGTCATTTTTGTTTCATATGTGTGTACTATACAGGTGTTTTCTGGTCTTGCGTTGTCTCTTGCCCTTTATCGGGTGTTCTATATTCCCTCGTTCAAGTGTTTTTCCATTCCCTGTCCTCATCTGTCCTTGCCCGGCCTCGCTCCACCTGCACTTCATCCCCTCATTACTTTCTTTTCTATCCAAGCCTGAGTGCTTCATTCTGTCTTCATCAGATCGTTCTTGTGTTAACCCTCTATGTTTCTCGCCTGAGTGACTTCCAGTGTTTTCCAGTGTCTCCCTGTGGTATGTTACTTGTTTTTTTGTTCCTGGCTTCATGTTTCCGCTTAGTTCTCCTGGTTTCTGTTTTGAGCTTTGCTTTCGATTTGTACTTTGTTTAGCCTTGTGTGTGTTTTGGTGTTTGCTCCTCTTGTTTTTGGTCGGATTCTTGTTTTCTTGTTTTAGTTTAGTTTGGGTCCTCACCTTTTCACGAAATGTGACACTTTCCCCTGAATTGTTTTCTTGCTGGAGTCATCAAAGTTTCTACAATCAATGCCATTTTTATAGTTTTGCAACATTTATCACCATGCCTTATTACCAAAAAGCATGTTTAGCAGCACCGTGGACAGGGGAGATAATTCAACCAACATGCATCTTAGAATGTAAAATAATTCCATACAAAGTTTGACTGAAACACACTAACTGACCCAAAGTATCACTGCTATCAACCAGGTTACTACAGCGCCTGTGAAGACATTCAGTGTTGGTATGACTGGCTCTGCTGCTTCAGTGTTCATCAGGATTCCGACCACACGCAGATTGGGCTATCATGTCGAGAGTGTTCTCGACCACTCTTGCAATTTTCTCTTATCAAAGAGAAGGCCAAAGATGAGAACACATCGGCAAATCCCGGAAATCGATGCAAAATAAGAGAAAATCAGAAGAGCACAATTCCAAATCCTTCCCCTTGGCAGTGAGCTGTACGTTGTCTGTAATACTGGAGAATATATGCTGTTGCAGTCAATCTGGTCACTGGTCTGACCATATCAGCAAGCTTCTGTGGCGGATTTAATCTCCTCCAGCGTAGCGTGAAGAGGCTGCCGTGCCTCAGCAGTGGTTGTTTTAAGCAGTGAAGTTGGAGTACTGTTCAGGTTAGCAAGCAATACCGAGCAGAGTTGTGGTCCGGCAGTAGGTCGTCACCATGAACGTCTGATAGCATGGCTGTAGGTTTGCCCAACAACTTTTGGTAGATTTGTGTTAAGAGTAGACATGATGGTGTAAGACACAAATATACATCGACAGTCAGTAAAGTTTAGATAGCTTGGTGCTGTTTAGGGTAAAGGGCCCGGTTTAGTTAAAAATGCAGTAAAAGACAGTGACCAGAAGTCACTCTTACTATGCTAATGGCTCCTTGGCCATTGACCCAAACTTACCAACCAGAAGATTACGTTACCAGAGAATGGAAAAGAAAGTTGTCTTTTAGTAGTATTTGATTTTTTTTTATTATATTATATTATATTATATTATATTATATTATATTTAAAATATATTCCCATATTATTTCTAAATTCCCTTTTATTGTTTTGATTACAGGTTTTGCTATCTGGTCCAAAAGGGAAGATTTTCATGAGATGTTTGTATTCACAGTTTTTCAGATCCAAGTGCTTGATGCCTATCCGCTAATGTTCCATTGAGATTCTCTCTTGTTTGTTCAGCAGCATCAGTTGGCACCGATAAATCCAGCACACTGCCACACACAATATACAGAATAATAAGGCCAGTTCTATGAATATTAAATTCTGAAAATCAAAAACGGGTAGGAAAAAAAAAAAAAACAGAGTCTCACGGGAAAAGTGAAGAACATTAGATCAAATCACTAAAACCAAATGCTATAATAAGACCTAATAAGACTAAAACCCAAAAATAAATAGTGATGCAGCTCCTCTGGCAATTTAGGGACAATTGTTTTTTTTTTAGAATGTGCTGCTTTGACAGACTTTAAACTCAAACTGTCAAACCACAGGTTTCTCTGGGAAACATTTCAGGAGGTGTTTGCAACTTTTTGGCATGTGTGTAATTGCCTGTTGCTGTCAGAGAGCTGTGTGGAAGTAACACCTGGGCAGGGAGAGGGAGCCTCACTAGTTATGGATGCATTCACACCTCTTTCTACTGCATAAATTTCCATCCATATTCCACCGGCTGCACATTCAACAAGCACAGGAAGAAATATCGAGGGGCATAAGATTTGTATTGACACGTTTTCACTCACAGTGTACAAAGTGACGCTGTGATACACATAACCATCAGCCAGTCACAAACTAAATATTTACCAAGTACATATGTAGTAAACTTAGTATACTATGTAATTACTACTGGTATTCAGTATTTTATTACAGTGAACAACAGCAGATACACCTTCAGTGTTACCTATCAATTTAATTCATCAAGTACCATGTAGTTGTGACAGGTTCAGATTGGCATACTTAGATATATTTACATATTTCCAAGGAAACTAGGCAACCCCTGAAATTGCTCCTCCTATTCCTTATTAGTTACTGTTCATGGTAAAACTAATTCATAAAGGGTTTATTAGATTGACCTTAGAAACTATGGAATTGTACCTCCTCTTAATATGTTCTTGCAGATGTTTTTATTCAGTATGTAAGCTGAAACTGGACTGTGAAAGAATCGTGTTAGCTTCCTGTCTATTAAGATGTTAGATTAAGATTAAGATGTTCCTTTATTGATGCCCCTTGGGAGAAATGTGCAGGTAACACAGCAGTACAGAGGGAAATAAGTAGTAGCACAAGAGTAAGTCTCAAAAAATGGAGACAATAGTAAAAAAAAAAAAATGGAATTTTAAAATATATATATAATTAGAATAGAGATAAACATATACTCTATACAGCAACTGTCCTTGTGTGTACATTACCACAATATTACTATATAAAACATGGGAGATTATTCTCTTTTCCATGCAATCTGCACAAACTTGTACTATGTATATTTTGCAGTGTAAACAAAAAAAAAACACAATTTAGTATGTAAGCTGTAACTGAAGTGTAAAGGAAGCTCACATTTGAGTAATTTACAAGGACATAAACCTGTAATTTGTATATCATTCCCTTTTGAACTGTGCCCTTAACAGAAAGTTGGTGACTCCTCATCTAAAACTATATGCGGCACTGCATATAAAAAAAAAAAACAACTCATGTTTGGTGTCTCAGCCATCTCACTGGACACCAGAAGCACAAGGTTTCTCCGGGTTTCTACCACTGCTTATACATTAACAGCTAGCCTGCAAGCTAACAATCAACTAAATGGCAACATTATTTCATAAGCTATGAACTTGCTGTTAGATCCGACTTGCTGTCTCTACTTTTTCAGCTCGATGCTTATTTCCACTAATACTAAACAGTGAATTAACAGCATTGTGAGTCAGTGTTAAATTCTGCATGTATCTGATCCATAAACTACAGAGCCTTAAGTGAAACAGCCCCGACCCTCTGGAATGCTCTGCCTGTTGATATCCATAACGCTTCATCTCTGGACATGTTTAAAATACTCCTCAAATATTACCTGGTTCACTACAGCCTAAAACCTCTCTTAAAGTGAAACTCTTGCCAAAAAACTGCTAAGGCTTTATTTGTGATTGAATTTACTAAGGTAGAGTTGTAAAGTAGTAAAGTAGAGTTTACTAAAAAGAACGTTTTTGGACAACTCACGCTAGTAGCTGCACCTCCGGCGCGCCGCCGTCATGGCAGATAAAAAGTGTCGATCCCCGAGTGCGACCAAACAGGAGGCTTGAGGAGCGGTCCACCATTACTCTCCTGCCTGTTAGGTCGCACTCGGGGATCGACACTTTTTGTCTGCCATGACAGTGGCGCGCCGGAGGTGCAGCAGCAACTGTAAGTCGTTCAAAAACCTTCTTTTTCGTAAACTCGGTGTACACAAACAATGTTCTCAATGCTCTTGTTCATGCGTAGAGACCCTGGTGATACTACGAGCAAAGTTTCACGTTGTGTCGAGTCTTCTAAGTCTAATAGTGAGTGCAAAATAGTGATTTTGATGCTAGCGTAAAAGTGCCCCTGCACCCCATTGGAAATTAGCTTGCCCAAAAACGAAACTACGGTAAATCTTAAAAGTGCCTCTTTGGTCGTAATTATGCTTTTACACGAAGGCTTGACTCACATTCAATGGCAAATAAAGCCTTGGTTGCTTTTTAGCGAGAGTTTCACTTTAACATTGCTTTCCCGCCAAATTGATATAGTTAACGCTTGTTACCGGTTTGATTCCCCTGGTCGGCATTTTGAAGTGTCCTTGGACAAGATACTGAACCCCAACAACTGTGCCTGATCTGCGGGTCGGCACCTTCCATGGCAGCCACCGCCATCAGTGAATGAATGTATGTATGAATTACTGCAAGTCGCTTTGGACAAAAGTGTTTGCTAAATGCCCTAAAAATGTAAATGTTAAAGCTGATTAATCGGCTCACTGTTCTCATTTCTAACGGTAGTATATGGCTACTCTTCGCATGCATGTTTTAAAGCAACATTATGTATTTTATCTTAAAACAACAGCTTCAAAATCTGTTTAATAGTACATTGACTAGGTGTCGTCCCTGCCTCAGCCACTCTGCGCTCCTATTGCTGGTTTCTGCACTATGTAACTTTAATTAGCAAAAGGCATTACGCTTTTCTGCAGTGCATCATACACAGCACCACCTATCAGTGATCATATTTTATGGAGAAGCTGAGCAGTGTCTACGGACATCCTGACAGAGGCAAATAGGTGGAAGGGAACACTGATGACGGAAGGAGAGAAATAAACTATGGAGAGTAGAAACTATGATTGCTGCTTGGCAGAAAACACCCGAGCATCCATGCTTACCTCAACACATAGCGTATGTTTTGAAGACATAACATTGTTATGGTAAAGCCTTGAAGTCACATTACATCCGACAAAGTGTCACAGAAACCTGGGTTTGGCATTTATGACAGTTGTGCTGCACTCAGATGGTGGGGGAGCCAAAATCTGGCTTCTACGAATGTCTACATAATGTTGCTTGAAAGTTAGGGAAAGATTGTGGTCACAGTTTAAAAAAGTTGACTTGCTTATAAAGTTTACTCATATTAATTATACGAACATACAAATGACAGTGTGAAATGAGTTGCTTGTCTTAACCTAAAGAGAATTATCATTTACAGAGTCTTAGATTGAAATTCAGTGTTCCCAGATTTATGACTGACGATGACCCGGGAGGCTGAAATGCCAGCTCTACATGCCCTTTGACAACACAGTTAAATGTCCTACGCATAATTGTTTATTTGCAGTTTACTTTATTGTTTTTAGCCTTATGCTGGCATTTAGCGACACATGTGGGTGATTGTCCTCTATTAAAAGTGAACTGATGCCATGTGTTTTAACCATTATTTCTGTCACGCAACCTGATTAAATGGTTTACTTTCTGAATTTCCAGGAGCTCTTGCTTGGACTCCTTGGACAGTTGCGTTCACCGATCTGATGTCAGTTCATTTCAGCTCTGCGGGCAGTAAAAGAGGCAAAGCCATGCTGTTCAGACAAGATACTGTTGCGATGGATTCTCCAATACTGAGCCGGCCCAGATTACTACACAGAGAATATTGAGCCAGTAATCACAGCAGAATGCTCCTGAAATGGTGAAGTCCATAGCCTCATCATTCTCGGCTGACCCCTGGCTTACCTCAAGCACACACATAAAGCTGTGCATGAATCTCGGAAACACACACACACACAGGCTGGCACGGATGCACAGCCACATGACAGACATGGTCATACACGTGAATGGATATAAAAAAGGTAATATTCAGCTGCACCGATGAAAAAGGCAAGAAAGGGAGAGAAAACAATTTTAGGAGAAAAATGGCTGGTGGATGAGAGGGCTGTGTACTTCCTGCAGACAGATCAGCAAACACTCCACTGTATCCTCACAAACAAACAACCAGGGGATTAGGTTTGTTTGGCTGAGTCGCTGTGTTAAAGTCAGTCGGGTGATATAGCAGTGTCTAAGGTCCCACAGGGGTGTGTGTCCTCCTGCTGCTTCTGATGATAAGAGAGGCCGACCTGTGGACTCCAGTCACACTCAGACCACCTTAGCAGGAGACGGAATGTGCGTCTGGCTGTATGATATTGTAGGTAGGATAAGACACTGTGGTGTGTTAAAAGCGGAGAGGACTCTACTGGGGTGCTGATCTTATCCTTTTATTTTTACTTAAAACTACCCTTCCCTCAGTTGAGGTCATACTGTGAATTAGAACAGAAATATCAGGTTTAATGCAAGAACCGCTCACATGACATTTTCACTATTTATGAATTTTGAATAAAAGGCAGGCAGCACTGCACAGTTGCAGGGGCGTGGCCTCAGCGCTGCTCTGAAGACAGATTTTAAATTGTAAAACGCCAAACATTATCGGGGCTACCTCGATGAGACTTTCAGCAGTCCAGGAGGCAGGAGGTTCGGTTTGGCGTTACACGCATCTGCTAAAGGTTAAATATTCAACATTCACTGACACCCCTGTGAAGAAGCAGCATCTTTGTTTCATGTTTTGAACTTGTGCCAACGTCATTTTTTATTTGATAACTTTAATTCAAGTTCCTTTGCAAATTACAAGCAGCTTCAGAGCCATAGTCGTCCAATGTGGAAATTATTTTACCGACAACTGGATTTTAAAAAATGATTAAATCAGAAAAAAGATTAACATTGGCTTGTGTAATAGGCCAGGCTGTTTATCTGTCAACCTGTAGTGGACAGTATACGCGTATGTGTATGTCACCTATTCACATTATAGTACATTTATCAACATAAAATTACAATTCACTTCTAGTTAATCAGGTAAGCAGTGTACCTGGCTCCAAAAAGAACAGCCACTGCAGTTGTGCTCATCTGTTCACTTTGTTTGACAGTGAAAGGGACATCAATGAAATTGAACCAAAACAGAAAACGAATGGTATACTTATGTGGAATACAGTCAAATATCAATCTTGTGAATTACGCCTGTGCTATTCCTGCTGTAGCAAGTCTTGTCTGCTATGAGAAGTGCCTGTTACGTCTTTTACTGTTCCTCAGAAGCAAAATGAAATCAGTGGCGGCTTAACATTCATTCAATATTGTTAAACATTCATTAATTAGCAACATGCTGTTTTAGCCACATATATCTCAGTATTTCTCCTGTTAAAAACATGCAGCATGTAATCCATCATCCAGTGTGTGTTGCAGTGGTCTTGCTGATGGACGGTCTGCTTTCAGTTGAATCCAAGCATCTAAAGAGAGATGTTAATGTTTACATCGACACAGGTTTCTCCTTTCTAATAAATGAATGCATTGTTGGGCTTCTCCAGGTGCTGTGGCCGTCAGGTCCTTATCAGCAGAGCAGCTGAGCTCTCGTTGTCCCCCACATCACCTTAGCTAATGACAGCTTCACTCCAGAAGTACCACGTAGAATGTATGTAGCACCATGTTTTTATAGACCACATGTGTAACAGCTTGTACTGTAATACAATAATCAATAATGATGTTAGACTTGTGTTTTTTTTTTTACTTTTTTCATCCCTCCATTGAGGATAGTTTATAGCGTTGCTGATCGTTCTGGACTCTTGTTGTCCTGGTGCCATCAGGGTCCACCCATACGTGTACTGTTTTTTCCATTTATATGTCTGCAAAACTGTTGAAGCCAAATTTCTGGAGAGAAAAAAAATGGTATGAGCTAGCTAAAGAGTGAACTGCAAAGAGTAAGTAGGAGTAAAAGGGAGAGGGTTTGCCTGTGAGCTAGATGGAGAGGAAGGGACAAGACATGAATAAAACATCCACAGCAGATTGACTGTCAGGAAGAGCAGAGAGTGGCTCCCATATAGAGCCTCTGAGAGTGAGGAAGCCAAACACTTGATTCACATGCACAGCCCTCTTCCTCTTATAGCCATCTATTATAGCTCACAGAGCATCCATTTACTCTCATGTCAGAGCAGGCTGCCTCACACAAACAGACAGGCACATTTGTATACATAAATAATTACTAAGCCCTCATACTCAAACTGTTAACTTCCACAAGGCTATCTTCTCTGTCAATCATGAGTGACATGTGCAAAAGGAAGAGTGAAGGATGTTTTCAAATTCAGTCATCATCTGCAGACAGTAAATGTCTTAAAACTGAATGGAAATACATAATTTATGTGCATTTAGAGGACTTTAAAAAAAGGGGTTACCACTTATAACATCAGAATTTTTTTGTTGTTGTTTTTTGTGGGAAGTCTTACTTCAGCTCGTTCATGTAATGGACTTTTACATACAAACAAGTTTTGTATATCCTGGGGAAGCCAGAGCACTACGGTGGAGCTCCAGAGGGCTGCAACCCTTTCCTTATATTTGCCACTAGGAAAATCTCTGCCTGTATTGCGGCCAGGCAGGCCATTTCATTTGCCGGTGCCCAGCAAAAGGCCAGGCTCACCAGTAATTGGGGATGTCCTGGTTAGCCGTTCTGCTTAGTATTCATGTTGTGCCTGCCCTGCCTTGTTCCAGCCAGTGCTCTGGACGATAACCTGCTGGGGACAGTCACTCACCAGACCTCTCCCATCTGCATGCTCCTATCAGGGAACCGTAATGAAATCATTCAGTTCCTCCACTTGAGGTAACCTCAACACCATTGGCTGGGTGATCGGAGCTGGAGCTCCTCCTGTCATCCGATATGCCTGAAACAGGTTGCAGCGCCCAAACAATCAACCAAGTCCAACCTGGCTCCAGGTCTGGTCCCCACTGCATACCATGACTTGGCTACATCTCAGCCCCTGTATCGCCCCTATGACTGTGCCATCAACCTGCAACCAGGCACCTCATCACAAAAAGGTTGCTGGTAGTCCTTATCTGCACCTGAGAGAAAGGCCATGGAGAAGTACATTAATGACTCTCTCACTGCTGGAATCATCCATCCCTCCTCTTGACCTGCTGGCAGATTATTTGTGGAGAAGAAGGACAAGTCATTGAAGCAGTGCATTGACTACAGGGGTCTCAGCAACATCACAATCAAGAGCCAATACCCACTTACACTCATCTCCTCCACCTTCAAGTAGCTGCAGGGGGTGACCATCTTCTCCAAACTAGACCTGCCCAATGAATGTACGTGAATGGTGAGTTCCACTCCTCATCCGCCCCCCTCTTGGGATACATCGTGGCTCAGGGGTCTATGCAGATGGATCACATATCACATTTTTCACTGCTTGAACATACACCTAAACTCACCAAACTTGGAATATAGGTCGCACCTGCCGAAAAATTTCAGAATATATTGTCATTGTGAAAATTACTAGGAGGCGCTTTAATTGAGGAAAGTGTGTTTTGCCTTGTAACTCCCATGTACTTTATCCTACAAAAACCTTATATCCACTCGTTCCCTGAATTATGTTGAGTCTTGTGATATAGGCCACCCCCCTTTCCACCTCCGTTTTTGTTTTTCTGTAAATTTGCGAATTTTGCAAACCTTCTTTTTCGAACTTCTCTGTGTTTTCACCAATTTGCACCAAACTTTGCACCCAGCATCTTTGGACCCTCCTGACAAAAGGTTATTAAAAGACTTTTCGTATTTCAAACAATACTCAAGTTATCAAATAACAACTTCCTGCAGATTTCGTTCCAAACAGGAAGTGTTGCATATCTCCACGATGGTGTGTCCGAATGACATGAAACTCAGGTTACTACCTCCCCATGAGCCCCTGAGGCTCTATGCAAGAGCTTTTGGAGATTTTGGCTGATTACCACTAGGTGGTGCTCTTTGAATTGAAGTATTTTATATCTCCTCATTGGTAGGTCAGATTAACACGAAACTTAGTACAATTATTGCCAATGCCCTCCTGAGGATAGCTGACAAATGGTGTTACCAGGGGACTTACAAATCCAAGGCCCACCTCCTACATGCACATACATGAATGACATTTGGCATGCATATGTATCATGACCAGACACACAAAAAACATTGGGGTACCAAACTGTCACTCCAACAGAAAGTTGGCCATTTTGATTCAAAGTTCCCATTTCACCACATCTTGATCCATTTCCAAGCCTTGTACTTTAACAAACTCCTCCAACAGCTTGAACACCACAGACTTCCACTTCACTCAGTATCATCCTCAGACCTTGAACATGAAAAGTTATCAAAAGCTTTTGCCGACTTCAGACATGGTGGATTTTCATGCATCGCCATGAAGCATTAACTCCTTATAACAGCATACAGTTTACCATGCACACAAAATTCATCACACATGTATACGATGTCACCCTGAATACGTCCATGCATCAATATTACGTCATATCTATAGCGCCACCTACTGGACACAGGAATTCAGACAAATATCATCCTATTTACATGACATTTATAGCTATTTCTCTATATCATACACTACAAGATAACAGGCAACTAAAAGGTGAGCGCACCCTCCGACAACGCCGCCGCCCGACACACGTGGACTGCAAATCAATAATCAAAACACAACTGACCACAAATTAGTTGGAAGGATTTTTCACCTGTCTATTTTGTATTTATGTACATTGCAGGGAGTTCTTCTGACTTCAGAGTACATTATTTAATATTGGCAGCAGCAGGCCACCAAATCATAAAGGAACAACTTCCTCATTCCTATCTGGACTTAACTTCACATGTTTGATAAGAGTCCAGCCCTGAACACATAATATACACGCCAACATACAGTCATAGTCACAGCGCCACAGGTTGGGCACAGGAAATGACATTTAACTCCTTCCTACACAGTCCGAAACACGGACAGTTAAGAGACCAATCCATCCATTGTCTGTAACTGCTTTATCCCTTTTATGGGGTCGTGGGGGTTTTTGCTGGAGCCAATCCCAGCTGTCTCTGGGTGAGGGCAGGGCACACCCTGGACAAGTCGCCAGCTCATCACAGGGCCCAGTTAAGAGACGCCTACACAATAATCGGGCAATGGGGCAATGTGAAAGATCTGGGTCGTTATAAGTGTTGGCTTTGAACTGGACTTGCTTCCCCTATACCTGTTTGCTTGCCTGCCCATCTGTACCAGCCAGTAAGCTTTCGCATTAATAAATCACTGACATCATCCTGCTGCCTCCCTCCATCTCCATTTGTGTCCAATTCTGTAATTCCTTAGTCTGACAGTTATAGCAAATAAACTATGTCAAGGTTAGAATAAGGAGATCTATTGGATCAGTTTAGAGAAGTTTTTGGGTTCGAGGACATTAGTAGCAAGTCTATGACAACACACAAAGTCTTGTCCACATAAACTTTGGTCTAAACTCATTCTCTTTATAAATTACTGACTTTACAGATGTCTCTGTCCCTTTACTTTGTGTTTGTACTGATTATTTCATTGTAAGTAAATTATGTTACTATTTAGTATACCCATGAGACTCCCACTTTTGTCCGGTTGACAGAATAGAACATGTCAACAGAAAAAAGCTACGTCACACTTGCAAGATCCTGGTGGCATCAAGGTATATGAGCTGTGCTGTCATAAATGGTACTTATTTTCGTATTTGTTTTTTTGCAGTATTCCTGGTAACTTGTAATAGCACCATAATATAGGCCCTTTCCTCTACATGTCTGTTATTGATCACCACCAACAGTCCAGATTGAATTTTGATAATGAAGATCTAGTGGACTGAAGCCCAGCGATCATCACTCATTTCATTTTGCTTTTGTGCTTCACCACGCTTGACTTCGAAACAGCCTTCCATTGATTAGATTGAAGATGAGCTCCAGTCAGGTTTTTTTGTCTGCTCTCCCGACCACAATAAGTAGTCCATGTACATCAATGACCGTTAGGGAACAGTGAGTTACCTTTGCACTAAAGTTGAATCGTTGGTGAGTAATGACTGCATCAGACAGAGACAAGTGTTCTATTGGCATTTATATTAATACACCATACACACTGTCCACTCCAGAGATCTTTTCTTTCAGTCTCTCGCCTCTCTTTTATCCCCCCTTTGCGTTTAATTGCAGCTCTTTCATAACCAAAGCTAGCAAGGGAGTGGAGCTAGTGGATGAGGTGAAGGGATGTGATAATAAAACTCCCTTATGTCTCTTAGCAGCTAAACCTCATGTTCTTTTTTCCTTTTGTACGATCTGTAGATTTTACGATCCCCCACACAGTCTTTCGTTCTCCATCTATTTCCGACTTGGAAGTAGTAGATCTAAGAATCAGCTCTCCTAATCTCTGTCGTTCTCATTCTGTTGCTATTTTTTTCTCTTTTGACTACACTGGACTATTATAGTATTCTTCTGTCTCTCCCCTTTACCCCCTTGACCATGAGGTAAAAAAAAGCTCCAGCAACACGTTGTATACACAACAACTGGTATGATAGCGGTGGTTGTATGGGTTGTGCCTGCAGCGATCTGTGTTAACATGTCTAAACTAGCTGTATATGGTTTTGTAGATGCCTGTCTTGGACCCTCTTCTCTTCCTCAGACCTGCCGCTCTACTTGATCAATGCTGGTAGGTCAATCTATGCCGTGCACCGCAACTTTATGTGCGGTGTTGAAGCTAACTGGTTGTTTTTCATTTTAGGAATTGGCTCATCTGACAGACTAAGCTCTATAGACACTTGTCTGCTCCCCTCCCCGAGCTCATAGGCACGGCCGGATCGGGACTGCGTGCCGGTGCATCTGTGTCTCTAGTATTCGGCAGCTAGCAACGTAGCAGTTACTCTGGCCCATCTGTCCCTACGCTGCTGCTTTGCCTACCGTTGTTTCGCCTACCATTGTTTTTACTCACGGTGGCTTTTTGCTTACAATCTCTATCTATTTCACTGTGGGACATGCTAGTGTAGTGTGTGTGCAATCAGTGGGGCTCCACTTTTCATTTTTGATTTTTTAATTGTCAGCTGGCTTGCTGCCACTATTATCGTTTTGTGTTGTTGATTCTTTTTATCTTTCTGATTGGGGCGACTCTCTCCCTTAATTGGATACCTCTCTCCTTGTGACCCATCCTTCCCCTGGTAAGCTTCAGCTTCAGCCATTCGTATTCCCGCCCCTTCATAATTGTGGCCTTTTATTAGTATGGTGTTAGTTTAAAATAAAGAACTATTGTTCCGTAATGGAACCACGTCTCTAGCCCCATAAGTATTGCGAACCTCTGTGCCCTTTGAATGTCAGTTTAGTCTGAGATACAAGTATTATTCCTTGGGTGAAATCCCGAGGTAGCGTTCTTGGCTCCTCAATTACACCAGTTGTGCTGGTCAACCTCATAACTGCCTGCCACACATACTAGAATTGTCATGGAGGACCCTGATAAAGGCCACAAGTTGAAACACGCTAGTCTAATAATAAGGCTTTTTAATAGAACACGTTTTAATTTATGTAACTGTGTGTAATTGGTGCGAAGTTATTTATTCTGTCTGTAATGACTCACACAGTAACTCTGGTTATGTCTGTTTATTGCGGTAAATGAGCTTTAGCTTTGCAGGTACTCTTCGGCCTCTTTCCCAGTCGACTGCTGCTCCTCTCAAATCACTCATCCACCAGAGCAAGTCTTCACTGTGCCTGGGCTTGTTCAGCGTCAGACCAGCCATCTACTTTTTTTTAATCTTTTTTTTTTTTTACCTTTTATGGCTTTATTGATAGAACAGCTGAAGATATGACAGGAAACAGGGAGGGAGAGAGAGGGGGGGAGTGACACGCAGCAAAGGGACCCAGGCCGGGAGTCGAACCCGGGTCCGCTGCAGAGCCTCAGCACATGGGACATGTGTCTGAGAGAGACATTGTATCTTAGAGGACGACACTTGAAACTGTATATTGGACCCACGAGAGATAAACAAAGCTTTTTAAAATGAATATGAATCATTGTATAGATCAGAATGCCCTCCCAATACTGAAGCACAGAAAGATTTCTGAGATGTTTTAAACATACCTCACATCTCAGAAACCTCAACAACTGAAATGGATTCAGGTTTGTCTTTGGAATTGATCTTGTTCCCCTGCTCTTTGACGTTCTTCAGCTCTTTCAGGTACTGCTGCCGGATGTCAAGACATGCGACGCAGCTGCAGTCTTCAAGCAGGAACACATGCCATGTTCTTCAATTCTCCTTTATTTTCTCAGCTATAAATCATTACCCCCAGATTACGGTTACTGCGATATGGTTGCCTGAGTTGGTCACAGACATTCTTCACAAAGCTCGGCATGTCTCGGCAGCATCCCGGACGCAGTTCTCAGCTTCAGCACCAAAACTCGGAAACATTAACAACAAACGCACTTAAAACAGACAAATACAAATGAAGCAGAAAAATCAAGGAGAAAGGCCTGACTTGGTGCTCTACACGCGCCTCACTGCAGCGATGCGCATCCTTCACGCATTTGCAGAGAATGCGTACCCTTGCGCAAAATGGGGCCCCCCATGGATCTTGGGGCCCTATGCACAGAGCGTGTTCTGCGTGTAGGGAGGGGCAGCGCTGTATATGACGTGGAATGGAAATACTATAAACCTGTAAGTGTCATTGTTTCAGTTAACTGTGTGTCCCTTTTGCAGTTAGCAGTCCTCCCTACGTCACCATGTGAACGTGCAGCATTAATAATCAAACATTGCAGCAACCAGGAGGATCTGGCTCTCTGTGTCTTCTCGAGTAGACAGGACCGCCTCTTTATAGGGTTCTCTGACCTGATTGGATAAAGCAGGCAGGGATACCAGAAAATGAATTTTCTCCATTACTACGTGAGCAGGTGAAGGAGAGATATGGGTTACTGAACAACCACTCTTTAAAAGTCAGTGGAATTTATCATTTGAAAATATCCCTTTTCCATCTCACTCTCCTTTCCTGCCTGTCCAGGTTTTAAAAAGAAGTGGTATAGTATATAAATAAATATTGGTTAACAGATTCCCATGCTTGTCTTATCTTTGTATTCTCTCTAAAAAATATTTGGAATAATTAATCTGCAGACAGTGTCCTTGACTAGCCCTCTATGGGCAAACCAAACAGAGTCCTCTTAAAGAGAACCAAAATGTGTACAAACAGTAAAGAGACTCAGCTCGATTGACATTTTTACCCTCTTATCCACAGAAACATGTCCCATTAAAAAGGGCAATGTGGTACTTTTGACGTCACTTTTTTCTATTTTTACTTTTTTTACTTAACCAATCAGAGCCAAAGGGAGTGTCTGAGAAGTGTCAATCACTCTCGTGCATGCGCTGCTGGCAGCTCCCAGCGCATGCTGGGGCAGTGCCCCTCCCCCGCACAGTGTCTGACCTTACCTGGTCGGATACATTCATGCCCAAACTGTAAACAGTGGCGGAGAACAGACAACAACAACAGGCCCAAAAAATGCACCACAATTGTCCATGTCAAAGGGAAGAAATAAGAAGACTGACAAAGAAAAGCAGTGTAAAGAGGAAGAAATGGACCGAGCCAGTGAGAAAACAAGGATAAATATCAGAGTGTCATTTCAGAGGTGGAGGGAGCTGCAGGATTTAGGACTCAAGAGCAACGCAGACTTAGCTGCTTTTCTGTTGGACAAGTAAGGAGCGCTGCTTGATATATGTTTGACTCCATGTTTTAACCACAAGGCTATGGTGGCAGCAATTACAGTAATATTCGCAATAGCGCATATCGCCATACGATGTTGCAGATGAGCTACATAGCTTGTTGGTAAATCTAGCTTGTTAGCTTGATTTACCGACAATGTTGCAGATGAGCTACGTAGCGTGTTGGGAAATCTAGCTTGTTGGCTTGTATGCTAACTCCAGTGTTTAGCTTTGTGTTATGGCTACTGGTTAGTGTCTTTCCAGTAACCAGGCAGTTATAACGTTAGTTTTTGTTCAGTACGCCCTGAAGTGGTTGAATTAGTTTAAAGAAATAACATTGCTCGTGCTTTAGAAAGGCAGCAGGCAAAAATGTTGTGGGTAATGGTTACCTGGTAACTTTGTCTGTGAGGAATAGTGTTTGTTACTCTGGATATATACAGTGATCGGCATGAGCCACTCATCATTGTAATTTAGTTGTCAGAAATAGAACAATCAGGGCTTATGTTGTTGTTGTTATTTTGAATGCACCATCTTGGTTATCTGGCTTCCTCTGTTACCATGGCTACAAGCCTGCTCGTGCACAGCAGGCTCCTCTGTGGGGAGGGGCTTTGAGGGCAGGGCTGCAGAGTAGCAGAGAGGAAGGAGGAGGGACCTGGGAGTTGTGATCCTGCAAATATTCTGGCTAATTCCACTTTTTTAAAAAAGGGTTAGGGTTAAAGCATTCTACCTTCATATAAATAGAAAATGGGACTAAAATCTAAAAACCCGAGGCCATTAATGTGCTCTTCACTGTGTTATATATTTCGAGAAATGTAGTTCCCTCCTAACAGTGGGCAAGATTAACCTGGAGTGTTCTTTCTTTACAATGAACAGAAAAAGCAAACCGCCAGGCAGACTTTAAGCGAACAGAGTTCTCAAGTGTTCTTAACAACACAGAAAATGCTGAGTCATCGATCTGAGAGGGCTAAAAAGAACAAAACACCCTTAAAATAGCCTGAGCACGTAGTTTGTAGAAGAAAAGCAATACGAAGCTGCTGTAGTGAGCAGCCCCCTCTGTTGGCCAAAACCAGCACAACATGATTGAGATGTCAACCACAGGCTTTTTTAACACATAGTTAAACGACTCTAGGTGGGCGAAGGCCACCAAAAACTAGGACCTCTACTCACCCTTAAGAGCTACAATGTTTGCTCCAGGAGGCCTCTCATTGATTGTTGTGGTCTGGCTCTGAAAGTACCAATATAATTATCCAAATTGTAAATGATACATGTCAAACATGTTTGATATTGTGAACTGTACTATGCACAGTTCAGGAGACTTCAGACTGGATCTGTAATCCCCTCACATTACCACATCATCGGTGCTGGACGGCATGCAATTTAGTGTAATGGACATAAAGCTCAACTTTATCTTAGCAGAGCCAATTGTTTCAGTGTCTGCAACATGCTCTCCGACAACAGTTGCTCACATGTTCTGTTGGGGTTTTTCAACAGGTAATAAACTGCACAGTTACTATAGTGTATGTGTACAGTGTCTGCCCTTAGAATGACACTTAGTCAATAGTCTGCTTCAGGCACATCTATATCTGAGCCATATTCTTTACATATTTTAATGACTTGGAATTTTTCTTGTATCCGTCCCATGCTTGGTACTTTTCAATGCCTGCCCTGTTTATGAGCAATGTTTGTCTTTGTGATCTAGGTTTTGTGATATTGACAAACAAGCTGTAGGACCCTTCATATACATATTTTATTTATTATTTTACTTAAAATTAAAATAATAATACTTCATTTAACTTTTATCCTGAATTTCTAAAAGAACCAGCTGCATCAGTGAAGTTTATGCAAGGCACAAAAAAGCAAATACAGAGGAGATCACTTATTTTGTTTGACATTAATGAAGACTAAAAATATTCTGATTACATCTACTGTGATTAAAAATTCAAAATTAAAACATGATAAAACAATTCAAATTGGTGTTAATAATGGCTGTACCATAATCCACAACTTAAAGGAGAGCTTCTTTACAACAGCTCATTGTCATGTCTTGCACATTCCAGCAGGTCTTCTGGAGATGAAATGTTGTGATTGCCTTTGTTTGTGTGTCCACTTATCTTCAAACTAGCTTGTCTCCTTCAACTGCAGGTACACGGCGATTGCCTCTATTCTCAGAGAATGTTTTCACAGCCCTCAGAGGGCAGCTTATTGCTTTCAATCAAAGGCCAGTACTGTATGGGCTTATTACAGCTAGCAGGACAACACAGTGTGTCTGTCAGCCTGGTCTCCACCAAATTCCATTGATACACAAGTTGTTTGCAACAGAAAATAGGTTTAGAGGGGAACTTTCTGCTGGCCAAAATGCATTTTCTTTAAACATAATGAGGACATTTAGTTATTAATGTACCTACCAACATATTCTCACTGCCAACTTTGACAGTAGAGGGGAAGTTAGGTTTCAGTTTTGCACACAAAAAGGCTCTGTGGTCAAGACAGCAATATTACACAATATACAGCTGAACTTTAAACTGAACTTTGAAATTCTAGCTTAAAAGCAGTTGAAATATTATGACATTTCATGACTTTTGGACTGTTACTAGCTGTCAAACAGTTATGGTTTGGTCAGGCACGACAATGATGTGGTTAGGTTTAGGAAAAGATCATACTTAGACACGCAAATCACTCTGTTGTTGGTTGTACAAGTCAACACAAGTGCCTATATTCTGTCCCAGCTTACAGAACAACAGAAGAGACAGTGGTTGCGTTTCATTTTTAACGACAACGTGCCGATTGCGGTTCGTGTTAGCTTGTATGTGTGTGCTAACCACTTCACATCGGACTGCTTCAGTAACAAGGGCCAGTACAAAGCTGGCTCTGCCTTGACACTGACCCTCATAAAAGGATCAGTCCCAACCATACCGGACCCAGCAACTGCCCAGAGGAAAAGAAAATTCAAAAAGAGATCTCAAAAATGTTTCATTTACTTCTCCTAGACAACTATGAGATCTGTGTAACAGCAAACTGAGACTAAGGGTTATTTCTCCTGTGTCTCATCTTTTTCTCCAGAGCAATAAGATGCAGTAAATCTCAATTTAGTCTCCTTTTAAGTTTCAGAAGAGATCTCAACAAGCTCTAATAT
>CAEMYA010000084.1:1523233-1568585 GCA_903131615.1 Diplodus sargus
AAAAAAAAAAAAAAAAAAAACATAAAAGGTGTGTAGTTGTGATGGACATGAAGGCAAAGCAGCCAGAGGATATTAAAGGGCAGTAAACATTGTCTCTGTAAAAAAAAAACAAGCAGCAGTAAAAGATCTTTGTGCGTTGTAAGAAAAAATGAAAGCAGAACATGTGTAGGTGCAATGACTTGTATCAAATTAAATAAAAAATTTAAGAAAAACAGGTAATTCACATACTGCGCTAACGCTGTTGGCGATTGTAAATGCCAATCACTACTCTTGACAAGTCCCCCCCTACCTGACCGTTTTTAAGTCTGGTGGAAGTGTACAAAATACACACGTGTGCAGCAGTCCTGGTCCCTGAGGAGACTGTGCCATCACACTGGTAGCATCTGCAATATTCATCTAGACCCTCAGGATTATCGTTGACAGGTGAGGAGCTGGCTTAAGCTGCCCATGTAAAATATATGAAAGTGTGTGCATATGTGTATGTATGTGTAGTCTTTGGTCTTGCCCATCACAGTGAGAGGGTATTGATTTTAGTTCAGGTGCCGGCTGGTTTAAAGTGCTGGTCTTTACATCTCAATCCACAGTGCGTACCACTGGCTGACAGCGGCTTTTTATTTGTTTATGCCGAAAGCATTGCAGCTCTTATCCCTCAGCAGCCTTTTCCTCACAAATCAATGAGAGCACGTCAACTCTGATTTTAGTTTGATCTGACAAAACACACACACACGCACACTTGTTTGCTTAAAAATGGAAACACAAAAGTGAGGATGGAGTAGTTCTTGATCTTTTTTCTGGTAGTGTATTGAGGCTGTTTGGTGTCCTGCAGGGTGACTTGTTTACCATCTAAGCACTGGCATTATCTTCTGGGTACACCTGCTTTAGTTTACCACACTATCAAACACTAGCCAGTGTCACCAATGAGTGCAAATACAGAGGCCCATACACAGGCTGACATTTGTTTACCTGTGAAGGTCTGCGTAACAGTACATTTAAACAAAGTCTATGCTCCGTGCCACAAATTCTGAATTTTAAGGTAGATATTCGTCCACATATGAGACTGATGCTTTCACACCTTCTGAGGACAGTGTGTTCAGGAAACACAGCATTTAACATAACACAACATTTCGCAAAACACAAGATTTAACAAAAAAACAACATTTAACAAAACGCAGCAACATTTTACCAAATACAACAACATTGAATAAGATTCAACACCATTTAACAGAAAAACAACAAACGCAACAACATTTAACCAAATGCAACACCATTTAACAGAAAAACAACATTTAACAAAACACAACAACCTTTAACAAAAAACAACAACATTTAACAAAACACAACAACCTTTAACAAAAAACAACAACATTTAATAAACTGCAACAACAATTAAAACATGCAACATTTAACAAAAAACAACATTTAACAAACTGCAACAACAATTAAAAAATGCAACATTTAACATAACACAACAGCATTTAATAAAATACAGCAACAATTAATAAAATGCAACATTTAACAAATGCAACATTTCACAAGATGCAACATTTAACAAAACAGCACAATGTTTAATAAAACATAACATTATTTACAGTTTCTTCCAGTTGACACACTAAAATGACATGCATAGCACAAATATTTAAACTGACACACGAAGAGCAAAACCTCCTCTCAAGTCTCCAAAACTTTAAATACATTTTCTGCTTTTCACACATTTTGCAATTCGAAATGGCTCTATTTAAGTGCACTGAACACAGTTCTCTGCATAAGACACAACAATCTGAAATAAAGTCACATGTTTGCGATTTCGAAACACTGCCATTTAAAATGACACTACATGAGGTAACTGGCCACTACATGTGCCACCTGCCAAACAATTTTCATTCTGCCCAACAGTGTGTAGTTGGTTAGGCAAAAATCTGTAATACAAATTAAGTGTGTGCCATCTGGCGCAAAAGTTTGATTTTGGTTGCAGTGCTTCATTTTCCAGGATGTATGAGGTATTTTGCAGTTTGGGTGTGTGGTTTGGTGAATTGTGTTAGTATTTTGATAAAACCAGCCTAGTTTGCAAAATTGTGTTTTAGCAATCCGAAAAACTGTAACTAAACACAACATTGTTTAACAAAATACATCATTTAACTAAATACCACTGTGGAAAAGACTGTGGTTTATGAAAAGAAAAAGATGCCTTGTTTTGGGTTTGGTTTTAGAGGGGGTTCCTTCTAGTTGGCAGAGAGAGACTGAATGTGTGGTGAGCAGCAGATACATGTACAGAGGGTGAAGTTTCAGTGACAGTTCTCTGACCTCAGGGTTCTGGTGAAATGGTTTACGGAGCAGCACTCCAGACACAGCACATTGTGGAAGTCAAACTCAGGGAAAGAAGCAAAACATTTGTCAGGACTTTGTGAGGTTTTGCAGTGTCAGCTGTTTTCCACTATGACACTACATATACATGAAATTCTTAAGTCTTCTGCATGTTTCTGCATTCTGTGACTCTGAAGGTTACATGATAACATGACAGTTTGTAAACTCTGTCATGCTACACAAACATAGAACACATGAACAGATATTTACAGTCTATACATCTACAACATATATAAACCCGGATGCGAGAGGACGCTGGCGTGAGTATCGCCACTTCTAGATCCGTGACAATAATTTTTTCTGCTAAAAGAAGAAAGCCAAGTTGTTTTTGCAAGTTCTGAGGCTGTGCTAGTACATTTGAAGCCTGCACACCTGTAGAATTGGCTCCATGGACTCATCTTTCTCCGCTCATCAGCTGTTAGCCCCAGCAGTTAGCATAGCAACGCTAACTTTTAAGCAGACGTACTCGATGCTCTGTGGGATGTCCATCATTGCTCTGCTGGTTCTCCATCCGCCACGGCATCTGGGTTGTTCACCACCTGGCTCCGTTCTCGCTGTCCTCTGCTGCTGTGGTCTCCCCCGGCTCTCGGTGATGTTGGATGGTCGATGCGCCGTCGTTGCTGGTGGGGTCTTCATGTGTTCAGATCAGGAGCTCCTGGACTTCTGCTGTTGCTTCGCCCCGGGCTCTGTCACTGGGACTGGATCTCCTGTGTCGCCCCCGCTGTGTGCTTGGAACCTCTAGACGCAAGTTCGCTTCTGGACGGAGGGTGTTGTTCCCTGCGGTGCTGGTGGCGGTGTTGACAGTGGTGCGGCTGTTCCCTCCGTGCTGACTGACGGGCGCTCCATTTATTCTTATATCTTTGCTTTGTTTGTTTTCATATATGTTTATTCCACTTTGTGAAGTGTCCTTGGGTACCCTGAAAGGTGCTATATAAATTAAATCTATTATTATTATTATTATTATTATTATTATAATAAACAGGTAGTGCATCTCTTGAATTTGCTTTTGGGTGAATGTAAGCAGCAGCAACAAGATGGCGATGTCCTCTTCACATCAAAAATTTTACATCAGGTAAACACTGTGCATGTGGACCGAGCATAAATGACGTAAACACAGAGTCCACATTTTCCTCCCTGGACAAATCATACATGCTGTTTGAGTTTTTTGAGTGTTGCCTCTTCTTTGCTTCCTTCCAGTGTGTGAACCCAGAATGGGATTACTGCGCATTGTGATTAAAAGAAGAAAAAATGATCACTGCAACAAGTTGTTTTTTCCCCACTGGCCACAAGTGCTAGCTGTTCGCTGACTCCAGCCACACTTCAAACAAACTTGGACTTGACAGCAATAAAGAATGAAACTCACCTTTAGTGTGGCTTGTTTAAGCAAGTCTTAAAATAGTATTTGTCTTCCTGCCCAGCACCTGGAAAGCTAGAATTAGCTTTCTGTCCTCGGAGGAGGAAAATACTTGAGATGGACAGAGCATGAGTGAATGATGCAGCATGTTTCCTGTTCATATTGAGTGGCAGCTGACAGGCAGAGGTCATGTGAATTGTCCTGGAAAATCAGAAATCAGTCAGCAGGAAGAGTGTGTGTGTGTGTTTGTGTGCGTGCGTGCGTGCGTGCGTGCGTATTGAATATGTAACTTTACAGATACAAATGTACTCTCCATTAGACCAGGCCAACCTGGTTTCTTTCACTCAAGAATGTTAACCTTTTTCTAATGTTTCTCTATCAGCCACACTTCCTTTGATCCTGGCTGTTTATTTGACATTAACACAGCTGCACACACACACACACATTGACAAAAGATGTCCTTCCCAGTAAGTACTGTGTGTGTGTGTGTGTGTGTGTGTGTGTGTGTGTGTGTGTGTGTGTGTGTGTGTGTGTATGTATGTGTGCCTACTAGTGAGAATATGTGGGCTGATTCCTTGTACAGAAGTTGTTGTATGCTGTGTGTTACTGTGCTGTCTATCTCTGGTGTTTAAGTGCCCCCAAGTGGCCAATATAAGAACAACGAGCAAAGCACTCTGACATGATGCAGTCCAAATGACACCAGGACCTTCTTAATAAAACACACACACGCACAGATGAAGTTGTTCATTTTGGATATCAAAGTGGACTCTGAACTGAACTCAGTTCACCAGAATTCACAGTCCTCGCACCTAGGTGCAAAGACTGCCAAGAGACCCAGCTTTGAGCTACTATTGGTCAGGGTGACAGACCCCCACTGACCAGGTAGTCGAAACCCCTGCACCTGCTCCAATGTTCTCTCTCTTCTCCACCTCTTTCCCCATCGGGCTGCCTGCCCTCTTCGCTCTCCAGAGCTCCTCTCCAGCTCTACTCCCACTGGGCCATGCCCCCAGCTCTTCTCCTGGGAGCTGCCAGCTGCATTTCCATCAGGCCCAAAGAACTTCACCCCACAGCAGCAACACAAGGTCTTGCTAGTATTCCAGTTCGGGTAGCACCAGCAGCCACGACACAACGCTCGCCTACACAATCCGAGGAACACGAAGCAAGTTAGCACCCAGCTGCTACATCAGCAAAGGAAAGGAGCGACCAGCTTCTCCTACTTGGCTCATCAGCCAAGGAACCACCAGGACCTTTTCTTCAAAGACAGGTATTGTTGAACTGGGCCTAGATAGCACACAGCAAAGCATAGCATGGCTAAGCACAGGACTTTTTAACTCTGATCTGATGTAATGCACACGTGTTCAGTGTATGTGTTTGTTCACTGTTTGGGTGTTGCGATCTCTGTGTAGTCAGCTCACAATTATTAGGTAGTTTGCTTTGTTAATTTGACAGAGTAGGGGTGTTTTCATGCAATTAACTACTTCTCTAACCTGGCATCACATCACACACACACACACACACCTACACGCACACTCCTTCAGCCATAGTTCGACTATGCTACTCAATCAGACAACTGCAATTGTCCAAGTATACATGCCGGTGAGAAAATCGGATTATTGGAAGCATGTCATAGGTGGCGCTGTACCCATTTCAACTAGTGGTAATAGAGCCACCTCCGGCTGACCTCTTTACATTACCAGCAACAACAAACTCTGCCTCGGCATTCGAGAAAGATGGCGTACGAAGAGCGAGACAAAGCTACAACTTTGTACACTTCGTATATGGTGTGCATGATAATTACACAAACTAGATGCACAATGGTGCTCTTGCTTGCATTGATTTCTGAGGAAAGACGCCGCCACCGACCTATTTCCGATCCACAGCCCCGGGAAAAAAATCTCGAGTCTGCGCAGAATGCAAAATCCAAATCCTATCTGATGGAACGTATACATGCAGGAGTAATGCGACTATCAATCGAATAATCTAGGTGTTTTAATCCAACTATGAGAAATCCGATCCGGTCCGATTTTAGTCAGACTAAGGTGTATACATGTATCTTAAAAATCCGATCATAGTCAGGCTAACCCAGTAATTCGGTTTTCTTGAGTGTAATGTAAACGCACTGATCGTTTCTGTTTTCTCTCTTGTCAAAAAAACAGGTGGTGATTCACCATCTTGGACCCGAGTGACCCATGACTAGCTGTTATGGTAATTATGGTTGTAGTTATTACGTTAATTATTAATCAGAGTTACAAACTGACCGTGTAGTACCTTCTAATGAGAAGGATTTGGTGAATTTGCTGTCTTTTCCCTTATTTAAGGGTGGTGCCCTGAGGTCATCTGATGTAAATTGGATCCTATTATTTATTTATATATTTATTAATAATTATCCTTGATAATCATTCAGCCAAATGTAACCCAAATTCCCCATTAATGTTGCATTAAAGCACTACAACACACGTTCATGTAATTCCAGTCATGCGTAGGAACACCAACACATGCACATTACTTAACAAACTCGTGTTAATGGATACACACACTCACACACACCTGCTACCCCACAGTAAGCTGAGTGTCAGCATCTTTTGGCAGGAGTCTAATAAATATCCCAAGCACTAGCAGCTTTTTAAATCACCAGCATCTCAAACTGCCACACTCCCTGCCCCCCAGTGTGTGTGTGCACGCGCATGAATGTCCTTAGGTTTCAATTCAATTATTTCCATTGTGGCGTTCAGGCGGGATCAATCTTTCAGGGCCTCCAAGAGCATTTCACCTGATCAATCATTCAGGGACTTCAATAGTATTTCAAGCTCATTTATTTCTATATCAAATTAATATTCATCCATTATAAAGCAGCCACAGCTAACAGGACACCACACAGGATGAGACTGTTGCTCCAAAGAGACAAAGCCATTGATTTTTCTCAGGTGATACCCATTTATCTTTGACATTTCGCAGTGCCTCAGCTCAGAGCTGGTTATCCAGAGAAAGAAGTGTATTTTCTTGGCATTTGCCTTCCCCGTGGGAATTTACGTCTTGTGGAGAAACCAGCTCACATGCAAATGTCAAATGTGACCTCTGCAGTGGAAGTGTTGTGTTGCTACGCTGACATGTTTGGATGGTGGATGTTGCATCAAAAGTAGCCTATTATAGAGGTACCTTGATTGAGGTACAAATATGGTTAGCTATTGTTTAAATGTACTGATTCCAAGTCAATTGATTGAAGGTAACTGATTAGTTCCTGCCAGATCCTTAAATTGTAACTGTATGTTTATATTATCATTATCTTTATTATTATTTGTAATAACACCATTTTTATTACTTTTGTACCAAGGATATCTATGTGACATAGTACTATAGTGATATTAACCCGAACCATGATGTTTTCTTGAACCCCCAACCTAGTCGTTTCCATTCCAGCCTAACCAAAGTGTGACCTTACAACAGAGGTCTTGTTTATGTGTCACTGTTATGATGCAACAGCCACATTGATGGGAGCTGGGATAGATGTGATATATGTGATGGGGGATGCTGACAATTAACATATTCAGTGGTTTAGGTATGAAGATGTGTTTGAATGAAATCTTCACTGTTCTCCTCGGTATTCCACTGATTGCTAGACAGCATAACATTAACCATGGTTAAATTATATGGATGTGATCTGTAATAGACATTTGGCAGCACAAAGTGAAAGCAAGAAGCCTCCCCGGGGGAGGGGATTCAGTGTAAATCATTATCTCTGATGTACATGAATTAAAGGTTAATAAATGCCCCTAAATCCTCTTACAAATTAGGGAAAAGATGCACTTTAGAACTTGATTGTGAAGCAGCAGCTATAAATTTTCTTCAGTAATTCGATAGCTGTCTGTACATCCCCAGGTTTCAAACAGGAACAGCTAATAGCTAAATTGGCACACTTTTAATGTTGTCCATGATCCAAAATAGACAACAAATAAAGAGAGGCTAAAAAACATGAGGCCCAGGAGTGAGAACCAGGCCCTACCCTAATTGACTTAAAGGGATATTCCGATGTAAGTTTAATCCATGGTCTAACACACCGTGACACCGAGTAAGACCTCCCTCGAGAATTTTTCTGACCGCTAGCTTATGTAGTTTTAGCAACCTCGGAAAAGACCGCATGATAACAATACACTGCAGTCTATGCCTCCAACCAAGAAACCGCCATCAAAAAGCCACTCATAGCCACAAATAATGTTCAGAACAGCACCAAACTTCAGCAAAAGTACAAATAGGGTCCCAGCACATAGTTCGAGGCATCACACATCTGCTAGCTTTGCCGGATTTCTACTGAAAAGAGAACACAGCTCACCACTCTCCTGTAGCAGCTTCCTCTTGTGGGGAAGCCCTGACGAGGCGATTACCGAGTGCAGTAGAGTTCCGCAGCTTAAGGATGAAAATGTATTATTATTACTCCATGGAAATGCAATCAAAGTTCATATGTGTCAGTTTATAACAGTTATTATCAAGAGCTGACAGGGAAAAGAACGGAACTGAGCATTTCTAACTGCACTCGGTAATCGACTCGTCAGGGCTTGCCCACAACGAGGGGCAAGCTGCTACGAGTAGTGAGCTGTGTTCAATTTTCAGTCGTGTGGTCTTTCCTGAGGTTGCTAAAACTACATAAGCTATCCCTTTAATTGCAGAGATGCTAGTATGAAGTATGATAAAATACATTTAATGACATATGTGCTTAAAAGGAAATAGATGGGCACACATATTCTTGGCTTGCTCTACTCCTGAGTTGATAAATTATGTAGAAGGACAAGCAGCTCTTAAACTCTGAGATCTACATCATATGAGCTGATATTTACAGGAAAGCTTTGTTGAAAAGTCCCCACAATCGTATATTTCAAAAGTTGTGTGGTCTCTGTTAGTGCATGGAACGACAGTGACAGTGATTGAAGGGAAACTCATGGGGGCGTGACCATGGGTCAGGATCAGACGTATGAGCTACGCCTGTTTGTGCCTGAACACGACCAGGGAAAGGGACGGCAGTGGCTATAGGCTGCCCACCCAATCTTTAGTTACACCTCTTTCCTCAGAAGCCTATGGGGGCTGCCATGACAGATAACTACGTCCACTGGCGCTTTTCTGTTTCCGGTTGCCTTGCAACTGCATGATAGACCGCTGCCACCAAGCTAGCCCTAAACAACTAACGTTATGTCATAAATGCTGAATCGTTTTAAAAATTAGCTCAGGTACGACATGTGCCACTGTTTGTTGCGAAAAGTTGTTTTTTTTTCAGAAACGTCTCGTGTAGAACATCAACAACTTCGACAAACATGTCCGTGCCTGCGCCCTACACGCCATGCTGAGGAAGGAGGAACAGAGACTAGCGTCGCTCGCGGCTTTGACACTAAAATAAATATTTTGGTTTATGAATATCTTCCACAGAATAGCTGCTGCATGACTGCATGACTTCTCTAACCCGACAATGCACGAGCAGCCGCTTGTCTCCACGACTTCTTTCCTTCAGCATCATCCACGCCGTATGTTCAGCTTGATTGACGCTGTGGCTTGGCACTACTGCTACCTTCATAAATATAAACTTGCTGTGTTTCTTCAACAGTCCTTTCCCTATTTTGTTACTGTGCAGGTAGTTGTATGCTTCTGTGCTTTTGTAACTGCGTAATTCTCAGCCGTCAACACCTTCAGAAAATATAAGATAATTAACTGTCGATGTAGCTAAAGTCGGGCTAATGCTTCATATCATCTGCCCACTCCATGAGAGCGGACTGTGAGGCACTGTAAGAACTGTCCTCTCGACTTATTAAAACATCCGTACTGTTTATCCACCTCCAATTTTTATCCATTCTGTCGCTTTCTTTGTGTTAAAAGCTGTTTCTTAGAGCAAGCATGACAGCTACGCTAGCGTAAACACTGAGTTCAAGCAGTTCAACCAGAAAAGCATAACCAAATACCGCTATGAACCATGGGTAAACTCACAAAGTCAGGAATAAGGTGGATATTCTGTGGTTTTTTTTAACATTGGCCAACATTTTTTGGGTTTGGGTGAGCTCAACCCTGCTCTGCAATCGCTGTATAATTGCAGCCATCACTGAGATGTAAGAGGGTGAAACGTACCCACATACTGTTCATGTTCTAAACAGGATTCAAATCACAGACCAGCAGAGATGATGCTAAAATCACATCACCGCCTCTACAAGTATAACTTAGACCTAGACTTTATCGTCGAAAGGAAATTCCTTTTCACAGCGCCATACCCAGACAGTCTACAAAAGTGTTGTTTTGGACTGTATCGACGGACACAGCATTTTGTCATTTACGTTGAAGAATTTGAGTTGGGGGAGAAAAACAAGTCCATGAACCCCGCACACTGTAATTACTTAAAGAGCTTTCCTGGTGCCACCCCTTAAGGATAGATTCTCAACTTTGTACATGAAAATACATAAAGTAAGCACCTTCTCAATTCGGCGTACAGCAGCTGTGACCTCACATTCTCGGGGCATTTGAACTTGGTGAGTTAAAAAGTAGGAGTGGAGGACACAGTTCACTCCATTCTCATCTGTGACACAGTGTTGTGCTGACATCAGAGGCCAAGCTTGGCTCAGGTGATTACCCCTCAGCATGTATGTTCTGAATGAACAGTGCTCTCTACCTGTTCAATCCAGATAGAGAGGAGTTGGAAAAAATAAAACCTTGATACACTCGTTTGTGTAGCCTTCCGTTAACGCAATGCACTCACAGCAATAAGCTTTTTATGCCCTGTGTTTCGCCTCTTAGGCTGCATACAGATTACCCTGACGCACTCGTGAAGGTGGCTGCCAACACCATTTGAGCGGTAATATTTTTAGACGCATTTAATATTCTCTTGCCAGAATTACACATCAGTCAGCGACAGCTTTACACTGACAGTAAAGCACAAAGCTTTGTTGTAAAGGAACAAATACAGTATCTATCACAAGTATCAGAAACTGGAAATTACTGTATGAGAGAGCCTGCAGTAACAATACAAAGGTAGAGGTTTTCATGGCATTCAACCATTATAACCGTTGTGTAAACGACAATAACGAGTTTTATGCAACCTACTACATAGTTATTTATTGGTTTCAGAAGGAAGAACAAAGAGGTCTTTCTGCTGACAATTGCTGTCCGGTCTTACAAATACGTTGGTGTCTATCTGGACACTGGTTTATATCAGGGAGTCTTGGCCGGTGTTCTCTGTAACGCTGTGCTCTGCTGGGGGGACACGGCACAGCAGGTTATAATAACCAGGTCAGCAAGATGATCCCAAAGGCTGGCTCAGTGATTGGCTTTACCCCAGACTCACTGGAGGTCACTGTAGAAAAGAGAAGGGCCACACTAAATATAGTACTGTATATTGAAGGCCATCCATTACAGTGTTTTTCAATGGACTCAGAGTCATATTCAGTGAGTGACTGGTGATGCCTCGTGTGCTCATCAGTGACGCAGACTTTTTTTCCCCAGCAGCAGGCATGTTTTTTAGTGAACGCTTTTAGATGGGGTCAAGATCCGCAGCACTTTTCATTTGTTAGCCATGCGTCAGATGGCTTTTTATGTTGTATTTGCTTGTGCTTTTATGGTCTATATTGGCCTGTATTGTGTTTATTTGGTGGTAAATTCATAAAGCTGTACAATCACATGAGTTGGATCCTTTAAAAAAATGTCAACCAATTTAAAGCCGGACTATGCAGTAGCAGTTTCCAGACCAGATTCCTTCGCCGTTTTCTAGCTTTGCACCAGATTTGTGCATACGTTTTTCGCTACACGGCTTCCCGTACAGCTTCAGTGCAGATACACTGTCGTAAGACTTGTTGACGAGCCTCCCCCGCCCACCTAGCAGCTACCACGTTACCATGTGCATCTGTTTTCAAAGAAGCCGGCCGGCTAAACAGCGAGTCATGTCTGGCACTGCATTAGTGCACTTAGTTCTATATGTTCAGCCAGACATATCGCATGATACAGGCGACAAATCATGCGACATTCGAAGATCGATCTAGATATCTAAATACACAACGAGAACCTGGATTCAGAACGCAAACAAACGTGTTTGGTAGCAAGTGACTGCTACGCTAAACACCCGCTAAATATCGAGCTAGCCATCAAGAAACCAAGCTAAACACATACAGGGCTCACAATAAAACCGTCAAGCAATAACATTGTTCAAAAGACTATCAAGTCATGTTGCAAAGACAAAGTTCATCCACTCACAATTTCAACAGCAACACGGCCAGGTCGGCATCCGTTTTGGATGTTTACTCGTGTCTGGTCTCTTTTTGTCAAGCTCCCCTGCATAATTAGGGTAATTTTTGCTAAAAATGTTGCATAGTACCCCTTTGAGAAAATCTTTACTTAGTTTGTCCCATTTACTCTTTCCAGGTCTCTGGCTCAGACTTTTTCTCTTCTTAGTGTAGTCCAGGATGCACTGCAAATCCCGATTACACTGCGTTGTGTTCAGGTGCACAATGAGCTGTGGTTTATTCCTGTTTGAATCCAGAACGAGCATAATTCAAATAATAATTTGGAATTCAAAATGGATCATTACAGTGTGTTTTTCCATGTCCAACATAAGAAAAGAATAAATATTTCACAAAAAAAAGGTCAACAAGCGGTCATGGCATGCCATGAGACTACACCACAATCACCTCATACAATAATTCTAGGACAAATGACACATTTCCTGAACATGGCAATGGGAGTACAGCACGTATTAACATACCTGTTTATACGTACAGCAGAAATGTGTTAAGTTAGCTCTCTCAAACCCTCCCAAATAACTTTACGAGCAAAATATACAACAGATAAATATGTGGTTTATCTGCCCTAATGATATAAGAATAACTAAACTACTCTACACAATTAATTTAGCATTAGAACTTGCATAGAAATTTGAATTATGGACTAGCTGCCTTCAATACATACCTCTCGCAGTCGAGCTCAGTGCAGACTGGCGAGAGACCAAAACTAAAGCGGTGCATCCACTCATAGAAGGCGCGATAACACAACTAATAAATACAGCACTCCCAATGCCAAGAACGGGGAACTGGCAAACAGCAGAAAAAACAATTGATTTTGGTGAAATTAGCACATATTACATTAAAACTAAAATTACAAAAAGAATATTGTCTGTCAATTCTTCTATCTGTTACATTAGCTTCTGTTGTCGCTGTCCTCATCAGTGTCTTTGCCTCTGTCACCAAGCTGCTGAGCCAGATTCCTTTTCCTAATCAGTCGGCTCAGGTTCTGGTGCTATTTCTGGCTTAGTTTATTAATGGTTTGGGACTAAAACTACTTGGTTAATTAGGGGATAAAATAACTAAAATATTTCTGGAAATTCCATTACAAATGTGCCAGGTAACCTCCGACCTACACAAAGTATTCGCTCTTTAAACTACTTCCCCTCACTGTCTCATTTGCAGCTGTAACAATAACTACAGCCACTAGAGTTCACCGCTTTACAACAAAGGTAAATATGGGTTGTAATAAGTTGCTTTTGTTTTTTATATATAAATTTGTTTCTCTGATGAGGATAGGCTAAATTACTCAGTGTGCAGTTTATTCTATCTCAAATTTTCTGAATTGTGCGTCGTAATAAATATATAGCCTATGAGAATTAGAAACCAGGCTGCAGTGTTGTGCCGTTAAAGAAAAGGTTCAACTGTAAGCCTGTTGTTCACAGCTTGCACTGTCACTGTCTTCTTCTGTCCCTCCTAACAGCTGTGAGTATCTTTCTACACTGTATTCCCTCGCACTATCTTCCACCTATTGTTATCCTCTGAATATAAAAGAATCCAGCCAGGAAGGAGGAGAAAACGCCACAGCAACAGAATACTAAACATTTGGAGAGCAGCGCTTGTGTTGAGCATCTTCGCATTATTGTAATCACTCAGTGTCCTATTCCATCCCGCTATTTTAAAAATCTGATCAGCACACTTGTATATATCTGTATTATTATAGAATTAATGATTTGCTGTTGCCTTTTTATAGTTAATGCCCATTGAAACAAATCAAGCTGATCCCTGATCTGTTGCAGACTGCTACATTGCTCTTGCCTCAGCGGACTAAAATATATAATGCAGATGCTGAAGAGATTAGCCAAGACACAATTACAACAGCTAATCCCTTTTTCACTGTATGAAATGTCCCTAATGTCTGCTTTCACCACTGTGCATGTCTTAAACCCCAACACAATATAGCACACATGTGATACCCATATATTCTTACTCAGTCATCATTACCTTTATATTGCTTATAACAATATACTGTATGATCAGTCACACTCTTAGTTCCACCTGCAGTGCAGCACATATTAAAGCTAATTACAGAAATTGATCATTTGTCTACTTGGGGGCAGTGGTACAAACCGAAAACACAACACTGACATTTTCTCAGAAGTGGCAACTTTGTGTGGAATTTGTTTTTAAGTTATGTGCTATAAATAAGCAACATGATGTAAAGTTTTGACCTTGAACTAACAACTTCAGAGTCATGTTGATGGTACAGTGTTGATGGTAACAGGGGGAATGTTGTCTCCTGTTTCTGCTCTGTGTAACTTCAGTGAGAGGGGAGGATCACAGCATTACATACATGTTTACTTCAACACATTATGATAGTGTTATGAGTTCTGTTGGTAGTTAGCACCTGCATTATATCTGACTAAATGTTACACACCTGGGATTTGTATTTACCACACTGGAGTTGCAACCCAGAAACTGTGGGGGGGGTCAAAAATCACACAAAATTTCAGTTCCTACATTGTTGCATGTTACATGACTTACGTAACTTACGTTACAAGACTGATGTTAGTTAATTTAACCCAAATTGTGACCTTTTCCTTAACTTAACCTTAACCAAACCGAGACCATTCGACAAAACTGATAACAGTCCAGAGGACATATCATGTATCTATGTTTATGCTGTTTATCAGCTTCATTATTTTGAAAGTTCGACCAGATGCTGTCCATTAGACATTATTGCTAACTTGACTGCTGAGCCTTTATTTTAAAAGTCTAACTGGACATTGCAAGTTATGTATTATTACTGACTTTATAAAACATTTTTAATAAAAATTGACACTAGATGAGTTGGTAGATTGACACAGTTTGAAGCTTAACACTGTTTGGCTGCAGTGAAGAACAGGGCACAAACACTGTCACTGTCTGCCCGGCTCTGGTGCGAAGAATCGCAGTCCGCATGGAGTTTCAGTGAAATGCGGCAGTGTGCCATTGTTCGTCTGTGGACTTCATTTACATAAATGGTCTTAATAAATCAGGTTTGAAAGTGGAGGAAGCTGCACCTGCTGTTTTTTTTGTTTTTTTTTGCTCACACCAGCAATTAGGTTCACAAAATTTTGTGATCCATTCTTTTCCTTTTCTAAATATGACACTCCCAGCTGCAGTGGGTAAGACTTTTAATGCAAAAAACAGATCTGCCTCATCAGTCTTAATCACTAAGCAGCAGAGAAGGTCATACCACCCCTCTAATAAAAGCTTTTTCATATTCCAGGTGTCAGAATGATCACTGGTAGGAAATAATCTGGATACAGGTGGTGTAGGTGTTCGCTGCACAGCGGTGTGGTTAATGCCTCAGCCACAGTACTGTGGAAGAAAAGCATCACTGACAGGTGAAGTGTGAAGTCTAGTGACTCCCTCTCTCTTGGAAGTATCCACAGCCCACAGCAAAGAAAGAACTGAAGCAGGATTTGGGTTGAGTGGGATACTATATAAGTTTCTGGCAAAACTTTGCAGCTGTTTTTTTGTTTTCCACTGACTGAACTGCTGAAAGCCAAGGCAAAATTTGTTTGGTCATCAGAATGTCAGCAAGCTTTTGATAGTGTAAAAGCCCTGCTATGTTCTTCTCCTGGCTTAGCAGCTCTGCAGTTTGACAGGCTGTTTATGTTGCTATTATTTCTTTAAAATAACTGAAGACATGTGGCACCCAGCTGGGTGAATCTCAGCATCTGGAGCTGTGTCTGGATGACTGCAGCTTCCAGCTATACCTGAGGCTGACCGGTGCCCAGTTCTCAGCTGCAGAGCGCCTGTCCATCTGTCTCCACTGAGTGGCACTTTCTTAATTGGTGTTTTAAAATCAATAAATAGTAACTGTGATCAGCAAGCTGACGTAGACTGAATTTATATGTCTTACCACACTAATATAAACCCAAAACCGAGTGCTATTACTGTGGTCTGACTGCAATAAATGGATCAGAAGGACGGCCAGATGTCAAGCAAACAACTTTTGAAATGCTTGTTCCCTGAATAGAGTTCAGATCGATCAGAGCTATGCCATGCTGAGACATATTTCCATGACTTACGAGGTAGTTTAGACTTTCTCGCTCAATTCCCTCCAAGACAGCTCCTTATTTGTCCTGTCTCTGTATGAGTAGATGTGCTATCATACAGCTCAGGGTGTCTACATCATGTCAATCACGTCATTTGTGCCGCCTGGATTGATTAGATATTGATATTGATTAGACTATGTCACCCAGCTGGCCTGGGAACGCCTTGGGATCCTCCCGGAAGAGCTGGAGGAAGTGTCCGGGGAGAGGGAAGTCTGGGTGTCCCTTCTCAGGCAGCTGCCCCCGCGACCCGGCCCCGGATGAAGCGGATGAAAATGGATGAATGGATGGATGAATGGATGGATGGATTGATTAGACGCAAATTTGCAACAAAGCACACCTTATCATTGACTTTGTATGTAATCTAGTTGCACAGATAATTTGCCTCACAAGCAGGTCATAGCATGGCCAGCTGTACGCCAAGTGCGAACCGAACAAACCAGAACCAAGTCTGGGTCAGTTCCAGCCCACCAGAACAGAATGAACTGTGCCCTTGGATGACAGCTGGCTATGCTATGTTTTTATCTTATAATTTCAATCTTCCTTTGCTGGGAACAACTGCAATACATACTTCAATTTGGGTTGACCTTTATCACACACCAGCACTCTGTTCTTAGTTATCAACATGACCAAGAGTCTTTCTCTCTCCATGCTGCCACAGAGGCCAGTCTACAGTCTACAAACTAAAAATCTCTCAAACTTTATGGGCTGCTTCAGGTAGGGCAAAGTCATTCTGCAAACTGGGTCTACTCTGAAAACATTGACGTGTCAGTGAATTTGTGTGTAAGTGAGCGATTAGGAGCAGTTTCTGGAGAGGCATATGTATTCTTGTCTGCTACTGTGTGTGTAACAATATGAATGTAAAGCAGGACATTGCAGAAAAAGAGTGCACGCTCAGCAAAGCTTTCTGAGGTAGAAAAAAATGGAACAAAAAGATACTGAACGTAAAACTTGCTGCATTGGGAGAAAGCAGTTGTATGTGATGTTTAGACATCTGTAGTTAATTAGTGAGTAATTTACTTTTGTCTAAATTTCATGGTAGAATCATCAATGAGAGTTTAACGAACAGAATTGTGTCTGTCGAGAAACAGTCTCATGACTTCGGCTCTTTTTCCTTAAAATTTGTACAGTACATTCCAGGATACCTTCAAGCAAATATTAGAAAAGTGTGAGGAAATGACAGAACCATAGATACAGCCTATCCTTTTACTGTACTGGTGAGCTGGATACTAAGGGAGGATCTGTTTTTATTGAGTGTGGGGAAAAACAGAGGGATGGCTGGCGTGTCAGTGAGTGTGAGAATCAGAGATGCAGTGGGGAGGGAGGGAGACATAGCGGGAAACTAGATGATGAAATAGCTCTCGATCAATCGCCGTTCCATCCCTTGGACTGAGAGCATGTCTCAATCGATTGAACCGGCGAAGTCATGTTGCTGCTTCTCTGATACATTCTTTCATACGAGTCAGGACACGTGCTTGACACCTGCATGCTTTTAAAACAGCGCACAATCAAGCGTCTATGCATACACACATCAGTAAGAAAGGATATAGAGTATATGTGTCATTTTTCATTCTACCCAGCAGTCTTCATTTGACTCAATACAACTCCTATTGACTCCTAACACTTGGCAGGGGTCAACAACAGGGGTTAATTTCCACATAGACTCAGAGAGTGATTGTAATTGATTGAAATCTGCAAGTTGTTGCACCACACTAATCTCCATTTTGTTTACGTCTACTTCCCCATAGTATCAAATGAAAGGGATCAAGTGTGAGTCCAGCTTCAGTCTAATGTTGAGTGCTGAAGCCACATCCCTGCTGCTGCACAGTGCAGGGTTCACCGTTTATTCAAGATTTTCCCAACATTGAATGTGTTAGATCTCCAAATTGCACCACATTTAACACTGAACTTATGTGGGTCCTTAGCAACAAACCTATTACATGTTAAGTAAATCAGATGAACGGTTTTTGAGATATACAAAGAACATTAAGACAAACAGACAGACAGACAGACACTCCTTACTCTACAGTTAGATGATGATTTGCAGGTATTTCATCATAATCCAAAGTACCCAAAATGTGGTTTCTACCTGATGAGGTCACCAAAGTGATTACCAATCAAGACTGTGTACTGAAAGCCAAAAATGTTAACTTCCTGCTAAAAGCTCTAGAGGTAATGTCAGTGGATGACCAGCGATTCATCCTCTGGGCACCACGAATGTCTGAGTTGTTTGAGATTTGGCACCACACAGGCAGTGGTGGAGTGATAGACAAACAGACCAGCTACCACGACGGTATTGTATTTTTTTAAAGATTTTTTTTGGTACTCTGGGCCATGAAATAACCAACAAAACAGACAAGTATCGTTCTTAGAAGAAAAACATTGCTTTATTTAAGCAAAATGTACACACACACACACAGCCTCTAGTATGCATCTCTCCGTGCATCTATCTATTATAGTCCATCTTTCTCTCTCCCCTTCTTTCCTTCAATCTCTCTTTCTTTCTTTCGTCTTTTTTTTCTTTGGCATGACGTCACTGCCATGCGCCAAACAAACAATCTACAAGTGAACAAAGCGTTGCAAAGTGACGTAGTGATTTCTTGTAGATCTGCATATTCTGTAGACAACAAGACCATGCCGTTCCACGGAGAATGAAAGCGACGTACAACAACAATAACCATGCTCTTTGAATTAAACATCGTACAGTGGCTACAGTGGGATTTATAATGATTCATCTTACCTGCTTGGACTTAAGCTGTGCATATTCTTTTTTATGCCACTCGCGGAGATGGGACATCATGTTAGATGTATTCGCCGATCTTGCAACTACTTTCCTGTTGCATAGTTTGCAAGTCGGCTCTCCGTCGTCCTTTATGGATCCATCCGGTTGTTTTGGGTAGCCAAAAACAAATGAACGGAGTCGCTTGGCTGGAGGATAAAGGTGAAGTAGGGACATCGGGTCAACCAGGCCCGCGGGTAAATCTGCCTCTGGTTCGGAGTCTGGCATCATCATGCCAATTATTTTTTCTAGCTTCCTGGATCATGTGGGTCTTGCGTGTGTTTACCAAAACTACCTTTTTTGATTGGACTGTCACTGAACCAACTAAAAGATGCTGACCATGCAGCCTGCCCTGAACTAAATGGAATATAGGCCTATATTTGAGCAGCACACAGGTAGGAAATGCTTTTTCAATATACTGCTGCAGCTGTAAAATTAGATTATAATGTGACTGAGTGACGACTGACCACCACTGATCTTAATGTGAACGTGAAGTGAAATGTTTTATTTGTGAGTTCCCTACTCGTGTAAGTGGAGTTGCGTCGGCAGCGCCGCATAATATAAAAATAATTAATTAATCACCGTCACCGTGAGCTTGGAAATCTCACGGTGTCACCACCGTGGCTTTACACCACCGCGGTATACCGAAATACGGGATACCTTTTCACCCCTAGTGCCAGACATATTAAGCACTCAGTTAAGCTTCACTGTAACTGAACATAATCTGACTTTAAAATGAATGAAAATGGAAATAAAACTGAATGTTTATGTAAATGGAAAAATAATACGTATCAAGGATCATTTCCTCACACAAAGGATTTGGACTACATGTGAAAACACACCCAGTGAGCCTGGACTGCACAGATTTTGTTGCTCTTCGAAGGTTTTCTTCTAGAAATGCCTCTGACGTGACAATGCAGCATAATGTTGTGTCTGACTTTCCACTGACTTCCACACTGTTTAGTGTCATTCAAACCAGCCACAGTTGAGGGTCAATTTGCCTGCAGATCAGTCAGAACAAAGTGGAAATAAAGAGCAATCTATCAGCCAATAACAGAGTCCTCATTTCCAACTTGTAGAAATTCCACCTCCTGCCTTGATTTTATTGAAATTGAACTGAACCATGGCCTGTAATATGCCACAACACACACACTCACACACACAAAACCCACACTGGAGTATCTAATTTTGTTGAGAGGATGACTGACAGACTCCATCATCGGCATGAAGGGCCACTGACAGCATGTCAGACACAGCTGAGATGACCTGCCCTGGGTAAATGATAATATGCAAATAATACCCTTTCAAAATAAGAGACAATTTAAGTGGCATAATGGAGCAACCGAGTCAAGGAAATAGATACAGCAGCTGTCTTTCCATTCAACTAAACTGCATTTTTTCTAGAACTTCAGACAATTTACAAAAATAAAAGGCTAAATGGGTTGTTTTCTCCAGCTGGGTTGAAATAATGCGCACTGAGGGAGCAATTAATACTGTTCAGACTCAAACTTCATCCTTAATTAGTGTTCAAGGTGTAAGATAGTTTACAGACTACATTTCAGAGAATCTCAACTCCAGGTGGTAGCCATCCTGTAGTCCTTTGACAGATGACAGATGCAGTCTCATTTATATTTTCTGGGATTACTTCAGCCTCAAGCAAGCTTCAAAAGTGCTTGTGAATGTGATATTTTTAGATCAATTGTGACATTTACCAGCAGTCTTGATACTTCTTTACATCAGAATATGCATTAAACTGATGGAAAGACAGCTGCATGGCGGAAACATGTATGTGTATTTATAATTCAAAAGACAATGATTCCGTACAAAAAAATAAAACAATGAACAAGGGAAGGAGGCCAAGGTAAAATGTAAAATGAGAGTGTCAGGTTTCCTCAATATGAAGAGAGACAATGTTTTCAGGTTTCAATTTACCTTACAACACTGAACACTGCACACTCACTCATATAGGATTTGTCTGCCACAGTCCAATCTCACTGACTGAGCATGTGGCTCACTTGTACTTTGCCTATGTGTTTTCAAGCTCAATCACCAGAATAAATGTTGGTAAAGAATGTTTCTGCAAAACCACAGATATGTTGCAACTTTACCTCTGTTCAGGTGTAATTTTCAACCTCTCAAAGAGTAAAATGGTACCAGACACCGTAATCCAGCCCACATCCAGGAATGATGGCACTTCAGCGGTCTGCTCTCGTTTGCCACATCTGAGACAAAAACAGGCTATAGCATTGTCAACCAGGAGAGAACCAACTAAACCAGAACTGTCCCCAAGTTTTGTTTTCTTGAAGTTTGTTTGTAGTTAGCGCCTATATAGTGTCTTACAAAATGTTACAAACCTGGGATTTGTATTTAAATGCAGACTGGAACTGCAGCTGAGTGGCAGACTTGGGTGTTGTATGACATCAAGTTTTGTGAAAATATCATCATGGTATTTAGTCTGACACATACAAATTTAAAGCTATCTGTGGTTTGCAGAAATATTAACTGTTAACATTTTTATCCTGACAGCTTGGCTGCTGTTTTCAGGTGAGGGGGATAAAAGGACAGTGAAGGAGGGCTGCGTTCAAGTGCTATACAGATGATGCCGCCTCAGTTTTCCCCTCCCATCCGAAGGCCTTTTGGCTGCCAGCCAGTCGATTGCCTGCCACCAGGAGTCCCCCCTCCTCCTGGGGGTGTGTCTAGATTCCACTGTAAACATGCCCATTCATTCAATTGCAGGGTGTCACCATGAGATGGCACTTACCTCACAAAAAAACATAATCAAGATATATATCGTTCAGACCTAAACCTTATTCTTCTACTCCATTATATCTCAGACGCAAATGTTATACTTTTATTCCACATCATTTATTTAAAGCTTTAGTTAGTTTAGCCAGCTTTAGCCCTACAGTTTACTTTGCTAAATGTATTTATATTTTAGATCAACAATATACATTTGTAGCTAGGTTATATTATTATAGGTTAAGCCACCCAGCATTGTAGTTTTAAAGTTATAAAAAATTGTCCATGCTTTACCTGCTGCAGCCTTTAAGTAAAAAACACATTATTGCATCATTAGTCATAATTCGAGAACATATTGTAAGTATATTATTCTGAAATGAACCATTTGTTTATTCAATCATGAAAGTGAAGGCCTTGTTTTTAAGCACATGAAATCAGTCAGTGAAGATCCTTCTCATCATGCGACCCATATACAGACACCCTGCAGAGGCCCAGGGTTCAAGCCAAACCCGTGGTCCCATACCGTGTGTCATCCTAGAGCATAATAGTTAATCCGACTTGTAACCACCCACAATACAAATACAAATACAACTAGAACTGCAAGCAGTTATGAACAGGGGCCAAGCCCCCCCGCGCACCTCAGAGCCCACGGAAGTTGGCCCTGAAGGATGACGGGCTCTGGGCAAAAGTGAGGACACAGGCCAACGTCTGAGCCGTGGTATTCGCTGTAATGGGAAGTGCACTGGAAGTGCAAAAGGCTGAATGTGTGCCGATTTGGATTTATTGTAATAAGCCACGCCCACATTGACCAGTCATGACCACCTTCAAGATATGGCCTCAGGATTGGCCCTACATCATACCGACCAAATTTGGGGAAAATCGGTGTAGCCGTTCAAGAGATATAAACTTCCCATATTTTTAGCGCCCCCTAGTGGCCAAAATTCACCAAATTCGGCTCATCCCTTCCCAGTCTCATGGCAACCAAGGATCTCAAATTTGGTGTTAATAGCATTTAGTTTGACCGAGATATCAGTTTACATTTTTATAGCTAGCTACAGAAATTTGTTAGTTAATTACTTGCGCATTTTTCAACCCAGCAAAATTCTTTTGATAACTTTTCACCAGGTCCAGCTGAAGAGTGTACGTGCCAAGTTTCACGCAGATCGGACAAAATCCCACAGAGGAGTTCGAAAAAGTAGGTTTGGCCAATCGCAAAGTGATTCAGCTCCATTCAGGGAATCTGGGAATACAAGGTTTTTGAATGTGTGACATACGGTTTGGGAGTTATAGGCAAAAACGTGTTGTCCTAGGCTATAGCGCCCCCTGCAGGAGGATATATGTAGTTATTTGTGTCTGAGATATTCGCAGGAGTCTGGACCAACCCTCCAAATTGCACCGCCCTCCCTTGCATGGTTTAGCCTGCAGCACCACTTTTAGCCGGAGAAAAATAAAAATAAAAATCTTTACAATTACAATAGGGTTCCTAGCACCGCTGGTCCAAGGAAACGCGTATGCTTGCATAGTTATTTAAAGGACATTTCTCATGGTGTTAGTTTACTGTTAGACCGCACCGTCAGGTGCATGTGAAAATAAGAGAGGACATGGGTTGGGTTTTTTTTTTTGCCACAGTGAAAACGTTGTTTTCAGGCTGCATCTGGAGCTGTATTATATGTTTGCTTGTATGGCGGTGTGCCAGCCTGTATTGTTTCCATGTGACGATGGAAAGACCAATTTGTGCTCTAACAGACTGGATGTGATGTGCAAACTTATTTCAGTTCAGGTTACACTTTCAGAGGACAGACTGTACAGTTTACAATCGTCACAAGTCAGGTTGCCAACAAATGCATTTGAACCAATCCACGTGCTAATTCTCCAGTCAGTGATGCAGAAGAAAAGGGTACAATGAGATTGACATAATTAAAAGTTATTTGCATTTATATTTCCTCTGTAAGGCACTATGGAAAACATTATTTTTTTTCTATAAATTGACTCTGCCTGACTGAACCAACATCTCATTATCATCACATACATATGTTGAATTGTCTGATACGAATGTAATTTTTGAGACTACACTGCTGGATAAAAATTCTGTTTTGTTTAAAAGCACAACATGACATGTGATGTATGAATCTCAGTCTCGCCAGGGAGTGAAGAGCAAGTAAAAAACAACGTGAAAAGAGAAAACTGAATGGGGAGTGGAGGAATGTAGCGATAAGAGGAGTAATAGAGACTTAGAAATGGAGGGAAGAAAGTCCCAAGAAAAAGGAGACAAGAGACGATGAGAAAGTTGTGTTTTATCACCCTAGAGGCAGCAGCTTTCCTCAGATAAGAGACAGAAAACAAGCAGCAACTGGTAATTGTTTTGCGCGAGCAAGTCCCAAAGGCTTGATGGCGAGAAATCAGCATAAAAAGATAATTAAAAAGTTACTGTGAATGGCTGAGCCACTCAGCCTGTTTATTTGTGTGATAGCAGGAGTAAGAAAGCAACTGAGACTGAGGGAGAGAGAGAAAATAGCAATCATGCCCAGGGCTAAACATATGGAGGCCATGTTACTCACAGGCCAGGCATTTGAATGAGGGTGGTTTCAAATCAGTTGTAGTGAAGAGCAGAAGGCCCAAACTTGCTCTCAGAGCCAGACGAACATACGCTCATATGAGACGGTTATTATTAGGAAATCTCTTCAAGATGAGATGCATCCACTCACGATCAGACAGATTTAAAGGGTCAGTTCACCCAAATAACAAAAAAACGTGTTTTCCCCCCTTACCTCTACATAGTACCTGTTCTTGCAGATAGGTTTGGTTTCATTTGAGACCGTAAAGGTGACATAATTTATGTATGTTACATGCGACATAACTTAAAAATAAATTACTTTTGATTTTTGTTAACAAATGGGACACGAACAACTGTCCCTGAAGGGAAAGTCCAATGTATGACCACTCCAACCACCACAACTCAGACCTTTCTAACTCATACTACTGAACTAGAGGGGCACTTCAAGAGGTGACGTTGGAGGGCTAACTACAACGTCAAACTTAGAAATGCTTACTATCCCTTACTATAGTCATGCTAGTCCAAACCATGATTCTTCCGTAACCCAATTAAAGTGAAACTCTTGCCAAAAAGCAACCTAGGTTTTATTTGTATGTAAATCAAACCTTTGTGTAAAAGCATAATTACGATGAAAGAGGCACTTTTAAGATTTACTGTAGTTTCGTTTTCGGGCAAGCTCATTTTAAATGGTTTGCTACAGGCATTTTTTGCGCTAGCATCAAAATCCCTATTTTTGAAACACTAAGAAGGCTCGACACAACACGAGCATTGAGAACATTGTTTGTATACAGAGAGTTTGCTAAAAAGAAAGTTTTTGAACAACTCACATCAGCAGCTGTATCTGCAGCGTGCCGCCGTCATGGCAGACAAAAAGTGTCGATCCCCGAGTGCGACCAAACAGGAAGGAGAGTAATAGTGGACAGCTCCTCACCCTCCGTCCTGTTCTGAAACATATTATTGCAAAGCGACCTCCTGCTCTCCTTATCACAATCTACTCATCTTATTCTCAGAAAGAAAGCAGGAGGCATTCTGGCTGCAGTCTTTTTGACAATGCGAGTTCACACCAAAGATTCGCACTGGGACAAGATGAGACCTACAGCTACTTGCAAAAGAATGTGGTCGGCAACACTGTTAAACCTTCCAGATTAAACAACTTTGACCAGACAAGATGCTGTCTTATTTCCCCAACAACGACTCTTTATGCCAGCTTCCTGTAGTGCAGCTCCATGCCGCCCTCATTGGAACAGGATGTCAAAATATCATTAACATGAAAAATAAACAGGAAAAATGGACGCTCTGTCCTCAGTATTTCCAGTAGAGAAAATAAAATAAAGACTCTCTACTTAAAAGCATTCATTTTCCTGAGGATACACTGTGTACACTGTGTTATCACCGAGGTTACCAATATAGAAGCGGACACTTTCAATGAAAACAACTTAACGTGTAACACTGTTCTTAACAGAACACCTGCCATGTGACAAACTGAGTCACAGTGACGTCACCAGCCAGCTTGATTCCAGCAGAGATGAGGAGCTCACAGCACTCCAGTTTTTCCCTGCAGCGCGTAAACACTTCTGTCTTGTCGTGAATCTCTAGCTATTTCCTCTGGATGGGGTAGCAAGTGGGTAAATATGCCCAGCAGCTCTCTGGGAGAGTATCAGAGTGCTTCTTCTAGCTTTCCCAACAACATATCCGGTTGAGCAGGGATTGAGCCAGTTAATGCACATGCAGTCCAACTAGTGCAAACTTGGGCTGGACTACTTCAGGCTCACTATGGCTGAAACTTCTCTGCAACCCACTAGGGGTGGGGGAAAAAATTGATTCACATAAGAATCGTGATTCTAATCATCCACAATTCTGAATCGATTCATAAACTTCAAAAATCGATTTTTTTATTAACATTCCCACGTCGTTCTGTGCTCTCCCACAGGCTTCCGTACACAGCGTTGCAGCAAGCTTGGGGAAAGAAAGACAAGGAATTTGTCTTCAAAATAAGAGCTTGACATTGGACCCCATTGGAGTTTAGAACAGCTCAGCTCCGCCCAGCTCACACAATTTCCGGCATATCGACGTCTCGGATTTAGATTGGAATGGAGTTGGATAAAGTGTACCCTCCGAGGTGGCAAATTGGCGGACTAGGACAGACCCCCAATTAACCGGCTTCTGTCTAAATCCGCGGACCGAGCTGCAAAAAGGATGGTCTAATCGGCAGCTTGCCTAATCAGAGACAGTAACTTCTACAAAACCCATTTTCATTCTGCCCCCCCGGGGCAGTTGGCCTAAGCTTTTATTTATGCAAGTTATTTCTTGTACAGTAAGTACGTTTTTATCTGTTTAGCATGAATAAATGTTACCTTTTGTCTTGGAATCAGTTTATTTAAAAATCACATTATCTTATACAAACTGTATTGTTTTGATGCCATAATTTGCCTTAACAAACTATGCATTGTATCAATTTTTGGAATCGAGAATCGGTTGAATCGATTTTGAATCGAATCGTGACCCTAAGAATTGGAATCGTATCGAATCGTGAGACAGCCAAAGATTCACATCCCTACAGTGAAGAAACTAAGAACCACAGAAACAAAGGCTGTTTTTTAGTCTTGTTTTCCATTGAAATATTCAAAATGTTACGCTTCTTGTTTGGCATTTCTGAGTGGCTGCTGTGTGCAGTCAATAGCTGAACCTCATTAAAGTGTTAATGTCAACTTTCACACCGTTGCATTTCTTAAACACTCAAAGTTTTCGACAATGTTTTCACAGTAACTTTTTTGATTCCTGCATTTTTTGACTTAATATACAGTATTCCTTTATTTACTGAAGAAAATACTGTGGCTTTCATAGCGATGTTGTTTTACATTCTATTCATTATTTTTGAGAATGGTGGAAAGAGAGCTGCATAATGGACAACGGGGACAGCTGCAGACAAAAACTAAGAGGCTGTGTTTGTTTTGAACACAGTGTTACTTTTAATGATGAAACACACATATTCAATCTGTGCAAGTCTTGTGTCTTGGACAAGAGGAGCCTTGACAAACAGACAGATTGCTTGAATAGGTGTTATTGCTGAGAGCTGTGATTGTGAGTGTTTCCATGTTTCACACGTCTGGGAGTCAAAAAACAAAATATAAGGGAGAAAGGTAAGACTTCAGTCAATGATCTCCTTTTGGTTGTGCTATTGGATTTCTGCAACAACAGCAACCGCATACACATCTACTGATGGCTCTCAAAGCCTGTAATTGTGAACACAAACACTGAGAGCGGAGAGATAAAATCTCCAGCTCCTCCTTCTATTCTCCCCCTCATCAATATGCCTGCACTGTAGCTCCCGTGTAGCAGAGATCTATTATATATTGATCAGCGACTAAGTGAGCCAGCCTGTTGACATTTTAACACTCACCTATGAGCAGTAAAAGAATGAGGGGGAGTGGACGGCGGATAGACAGCGGATGAGATGAAATGTTATTCTGTGGATTAATGTTAGTTCTACAAATGAACAGAATTAGTGATCGCGATTGGTCCTGTGTGGGTGAGCAGTGGGTACTCGCTACTGTTCAAACAGGTCTTCATGAACCCAAGTTTTCAGTACAATGCTCCCATCTCTATCCTTCACTATCTTAGTACCTGGTGCTGCGGCTAGGTTTTTATTGCACAATGTGACATACCATAAACTTACACCATCACTGTTGTAACAAAGTCTAAAGGAGCCTTCAGTGTGGACAGGGAGAACCTGAGTTTATTGGTTTCTTAAACAGTTCAGTGTTGGAAAATGACTATAATGTAGTGACAGACAGGCTAAAGCATTACAGAGAGGAAATGGTCGGATGAGCCCAATGTTATTGAAACAGTTTTGCAATATACAATAATCAAAAAAACACTGAAATGTGAGATCTAATGATACAAGGTCAGAGGCATTGAATGTATAAATTACAGATGAAGCTTCCTGGTTTAAAAAGTGTAGCCAATGCGAAAGTGCCCTAAAACTGCTAATGGCCAGCAGGGGGTATCACCACTTATCAAAAATAAGTCTGATTGTGTGGAATACTTTCTCACTTGATTTAATACCTCAGTAAAGGGCTTCCTAATTAGTTTATGGTCTGAATTGCTAGTTTCACACTGCATAACATTCATTTAGTAAATATGGTTCCATTTTAAGTCAAATAAATATAAAGCAGGGTACAAATAACTTAAGGCTATAAAACAGTAGTCCACAAACCAAAGGGTGATTTTGCAGTAGGTTTAAACTTGGTCAGCATAGACGAACAAGAAGTCCAAGATATTATTGTCCTCTTCATCATTCCTTTTTTAATTACTTGCAGTCAAACTAAAAAGACAGATATACATTTGTTGTCTGTGAATCCAGTACAAAGATAATGTGAGGATATATTAAGCCTAAAGTAGCTCAAAGAATGGTTGAAACTGCGAGCCTTGCTCAGAAACTCAAACATTAGCTTTGCTCTTCAGACAAAATTAAAGCTAGTTTTTTTATCAATGGTTTATGTGGATGTCAATCGGTGTTGATTGTTAATGTCATCGCTGAATGAAGGAATGAAGTCCTCTGTGTGCTATATTGGCCACAAATGCTGAGTTCCCCCCTCGCAGAGCCATGCGGACAGTGTGGACATGTACCAGGATTAGGGTTGTCACGATACTAAAATTTTCAACTCGATACCGATACTCAGGAAAATATTCGATACTCGATACATTTTCGATACCACAAGGATTAAAAAAGACTCCAAAATTTTATTAACAAGAAAAATGCAAAAATAACCTCTGTTACAACATGTAACAATTAACAGAACCACACATTAAATATTTATAATAAAAACCAGTTGTGCAAAAAGAAACTGCAACTATGATAACAAGTTTCAGGTCTGAGGTAGTTCAAAAAATAATCGGTATCGATACTTTTGAAAATGAGTATTGTATTCGATACAACATTTTAGTATCGATACTTTTTTGAGTTTCGATACTTTTGACAACCCTAACCAGGATGCATTGCTCTCAGGCTTCTGATGCCCTAATCCTCAAAAGTGACCAGGGAATGGCCCAGCGGAACATGAATCTTGGACCAACACTTCACCAAAAACAACTTCTTTAAAGTTTACTGGAGTCAGGAAAATGACTCAAAGAAGATCATTGGAGATGTGCAGAGTCTGTTGCAATGGGGTTATTTGGTTCTTCAAATCAGCAACACCAACAAACGAGCTGATCCCAGGACCAGGATCACTGCCCTAAAGCTCCTACCCTCCTACTGTAACCCGTTTCTAATTGCTGTAAGACAGGGCCTAATTTGTCTGTGGCTTTTCCCATTGGTGGACTATTATGGCCTCACCGATTTCTGACCTCATTAGGTTTGAACAGGGTCAATGTATGTTTTTAAAAAGAGTGGTTTTCTTTTATTTACCACCCATCTGTATGGATTCATAGTTACTGTGTCCACAAATTGCCACTTAAACTTACAAATAACATTAAGCTGCGTAGGCAACTGCCATCAAACTAACAGCCATATATTTGAGCATGCGTGTGTTTGTCTCAGTTAATTTTGTCCGAGCAAAAGCAAGGCTGGATTAAGAGACATACGTTCAAAGCCTTATAGTGCACAAAGCCTCAGACTAATACCTGATGACACACACACACACACACCCACACACATACTCACACAGACACAGAGTGCCTTTCATTCCCAAGCTGCTCTTCCATCCCTGTCAGTCCTCTGACACTGCAGCGTTCCACATGGCAGAGCAGAGTACAGCCCACATCTCGACAAATGTACCATTCACTTTAAACGCACACATACACACTGTCTGTCTAGCTCTCAATCATGTAGATGCCTGCAGTATGTAAAACCACATCTCTCCACTGAGCAAATATAGTGAAGATGTCTTCTGTCTGGCTTGGTGCAACACACTGCTTGACATTCACTCACACACTCAGCTGGCTGGGTAAAGGACCAACGTTGTTACCTACACATTGACAGATACATGGTGGCTGTGGTCAAAAGTTTCCTGTCTTCAGTTCCAATGATTTCTATAGCTCTCATGAGTGGAACACATACTTCTTTGTCACAAAAAAACTTTCATGAAGTTTGTTTCTGTAATGAATTTATTTTAGGTCTTCTGAAAATTTGGCTAAATGTCTCGGCCATTTTCACCTCAGTTAGGTGCTTTTGAGAGCTATCTACAAGCTTCTGGTAGTCAACTGGCTGAATGTTTAACCACTCCTCTTGACAGAATCGCCATTCCTTTACCACTTTTGATATGTGTTTGGGATTACTGTGTCTGTGTTTGTGGTTCTGTTATTTCCCGTTTTATTTGGAAGTTCTGCTCTCATGTGCCATGGTTTGCTTTTCATTTTGTGATTTCCCACCAGGCCCGGTTCCAGACTGCCTTGATTGAGGGGAGGCAGTAAGAAATGTTGATTGGTCACCGAATGCTACTGTGTTGCGTGCCATAGGGATGACATTATTTTGTATGCCTACCAGTCTATGATGGCAACCCAGACGTTAGCATCGCTGATTCTCTGTGGTTCCACCGCCAAAGCTCTAATGGGAATCATTTTTCTGGATTGACGAAGAAAACAAATTCTGTGGCCAACAAATTCTTGATGTCAGTCTTCTAAAATATTTTCTATTTCAATGTGAAGCTACAATGTAATTCGCATTTTAAATTTTTAATTTTTAACCCACCACCACCCCCCGTTAAAGGAGGATAACTTCATCAATGCCCAATTATAGTTAGTTATCTAATATTAAAAGGAATCTAACCCTAAAATATTGTTATTGGTATTATTATATTATTATCTTGCAGTTTTTTTGTGTTTGGGTTTTTTTTTTTATCACAAGAAACATTTTAGTTGTTCATATTATTTAGGCAAATAAAGTCACTGTTAGTCAAGTTTCATATTGTTTTGTTTTGCTGGCTCTGTGACTAAAAATATTTTTGTTACACAGAACATGGCTTAGGCTGTAACCTATTACAGCATCAATCTTCTGTTTGGTAGGGGTTTTTGTAATCTGTGACAATGCAATTTTGTGAACAGCACTATAAAAATAAATCTTGATTGATGCTATATTATTGTGCACCACCTTCTCACGCTTCGGAAAGTCATGTGTGCCTTCCTGGGTTCCCTGTTTCTCCCTGCTTGATGCCAGCATCCTCAGATTAGCCGCTGTCGGAGGCTCTGGCCCCAGGAAATAAACAGTAGCAGGCAGTGCTAACCTGAATTTACAGGTAATGGAGTCTCCCTCTCACTAACGTGTGTTGTTTAATCCCATCGGTGGGGGTTGGAGGAGGCTAACAGAACTAACAGCGGGGCTAGCAAGGGTTGAAAGTTGAAACTTGCTTCACAACGGTACGTAGCCTGCGCTAGTGAGGCTTTCCATGCCTCGGAGCGGCAAACTCCACAGCAGCTGCCGATGGGATTATGCTACTACTAGCAGTTGCTAGCAGGCATGTGTAACCCCTTTTTCCCTTAGTGTTTATAATCTACACTAAGGTCACACCCAAATAAGAATAAAACAGGTCCTGGGTTCTCAGCTAAAGATGATGAATTCGCTGTGGTTCTTAATTAAGCAAGGGACTTTATCACTTAAGTGAGAAAAAGGTAAATAACTAGCATGGTGCCTCCACTGAAAACTTGCTATGTGCTAGCAAAATTAGGTAAGCCCTCAGAACTCAAACAAATACACGTTTTAGTCTTAAAGAATATCAAACAACAATATATAAAGGTAAGACACAAACATTTATTTTGTTAAACCCTTTTAGATGTTTGGAATAATACCTTTTAAATTGAGAAATGCTTCAGAAATATATATGAAAATAAAAAAAATTAAAAAAAAACACTTCCTGTGCTTTAAATCACCACAGTACTACCTGAGGCCTCAAAATGTTTTTCTTTTTACCCTTTTAAATCAATAAAGCAGTTGTTTCCTTCAACCAACCAAATGAAAGTGTATGTCTAATTTTTAATCAAAGAGTACTTTTAACCCTTTTTTTTTTCTCTCACATCAGTTAAATGAATCTGTTTTAACTTGAGCTCAAACTCAACCTTCTTTAATGAAAATAAACCTATGAAACCAGATATTTAGCTTATTTGTAAACTTAATCAAATTGTGGTTCTTTTTTAATAAACCATTCACTTATGAAATGATTAGATGTGTTCTTAATATTTTAACCATATTCACACCTATTAAATGCTCAAAATATGATTTCAATAACACAAATGCATAGAAATATCAAACCTTAAGTGCTTTTGTGTACTCAAAACACAGTAACAGTACCCACACCTGTACCCATGTATTTTTTTACAGTTCACATAGAAATAAAAACAAATGATAACGACCATGAAAAGTCTAACCCAAGCGCTTGGATAATTTCCCTAACCGTTGGATATGAAGGTAGATTTGTGTCTTTATTATTCAATCAAAAAAAAGGTTGCTTCAATCAAAATATATATTTTCAATTAAAAAAACTTCACTTCAATCAAAAAAAAACCTTTTCAATCAAAGAAAAAAAGTGTTTGAATGCAAAAATATAGTTGAGACTCAAAAAATTGCATTTGAACACTGTTTTTCTTTGATTGAAAATGTTTTCTTTGATAGAAGTGAAGGTTTTTTGTTTGAAGCAACTTTTTTGATTGAAGTAATGTTGTTTTGTGTTTGGGACATATGATGGGTAGGACATTTGTGTCTTATAATTCAATCAAAAAATAATTTGCTTCAAACAAAAAAAAATATATTTTCAATCAAAAAAATCACTTTAATAAAAAAAAACAGTTTCAATCATAGAAAAAAAGTTTTTGAATGCAAAAAAAATTTAAGACTCAAAAAATGCATTTGAACACTTTTTTTTCATTGAAAATGTTTTCTTTGATTGAAGTATCTTTTTTGTGTTTGGGCCATATCATGGGTAGGGACATTTGTGTCTTAATTATTCAATCCCAAAAACGTTGCTTCAATCAAAAAAAATATTTGCAATCAAAGAAAAAACTCAAATGCAAAAATAAAAATCATTTGAAGTGTTGTTTTTTTTTTTTTTTTTTTTTTTTTTTTTTTTTTTTTTTTTTTTTTTTTATTTGAAGTGATTTTTTTTTTTTTTTTGAATGAATTGAAAAAAGTTTTGAAGTCTTTTTTTTTTTTGTTGAATCATTTTGACACAAACATCCCACAGTGGGCGGGTGCTTCCCCGTTGGTCAGACATGTTTGAGTGACAAGTGTCTACACCAACAACGTCTTTCTGACAAGCAAGTCATGGTCGCCAGCAACCCAGGGAGCAGTGCTGGAGTTGTTTAGGAGATGAAACAGTATTAAAATGATTGGCGTCATGTTATTAGCCCACTCTGTTTGATGGGTGCAGGGTGCGCTAACGGCTAGCTAATAACATTAGCCGATGGCCCTGCACACTGAATGAATTGTTTATTTCGCTTAAGTACAGAGGCTAGCTATGTGCTAGTGCTATGTTATGTTATAATAGGTAACATCATTAGTGGTCAAACAACAGTTCTCAGCCTGTTCAATCCGTGTATCATTTATTCTTTGAATATTTACTTGGCAAACCAAGATCAGAAAATGAAAATACAATCGTTTAGATCTGTGTGACCCAGAAGTTAGTGACTTGACTTGATTACTGAACAACGCTATCTGTAGGCAGTATGCCAGTTTTAAGGTGGACTGGATAATTTTAATACGAGGCTGTGAATTGGATGCTTACCTCAGCATCATCTGTTAAAGTGTGGTGGAAATCTCTGCTTTGCCAGTTTCAAATAAGTTTTTATTATATGAGCATAGGGATCGATGGTGTTGATTCTTTGACAAACAATCACTGCATGATACTGGTTATTCAGGCTTTCCTTCACATTGAACTGTTGGTGGGTTGTTCTACAGTTCAGTAATTATCAGACCTCATCTTTAATTGGTACTGACTATTAGCTTTAATGATCATAAATCTGCCTGCATACCGAGCAGCACCCTTTAAAATAATTCAAATATGATTTTAGATCCGGAGGTCCCCCTGATGAAGAGTAACTGGACCAACTCTCTGTTCAAAGGATGTCTACCCCGCATCCTCTGGTGTTGCAACTGACTTGAATAGCCCTTGAGTCAGATACAGTCACCAACTACGCCAGTTAACATCAGCTGTCCTCTTAATGATCTGGGTACTTGGTATAGTGATACACAGTGGCGGTCCTAGCTTGCATGATGCCCTGGGCGTACCTTATGGGCTGAAATATTAATATAATTGAATTGCTAAACTTGAATAATTGCATTAAAAAACTGAAATTTGAATTACATAATTTGAATTTGTATTGTTTAATCTGAATGATTGCATTAAAAAACTGAATCTGAATATTATAATTTGAAATTGAATTTATTAGTTTGGAAAATTCAACTCTATATATGTATTCACATTCAGTTCTCACAATTCAAATTCAGTCCATAGTACCTCACCTTCAGGACATGGTCTTTGATGGCAAGTCAGGCAAGTTCTTCAGCTCCTCCGCAAGCTCTCTGCCATCAGATGTCACTTAAAGTGCACTGTAGTACTAAGGGTCACACATTGTTCTGTCAGCTCCTCAACTTGGAGATTTTGTAAATGTGTCAGCTCAAAATTTCTCTCTCACATTTCACATTGTGGAAAATCTTTCCTGAGTGGCTGATGTTGCAGCATCAACGGCTGTATTGAAAAATGTGATCTCTAGTTTCTTCAGAGTATCAGTCAATGTCTCTGGTGTAGCTGGACACTGTTAATTTGCTCTTGCATTATGGGATCAAATTGAGCCATCAGTTCAACTAGTACCAAATTCCTAACTGCCAGAGATTGCACAATCGCAGTGAGTTGTGTCACATCAAAGCTCTCCAACTTAACCTCTCAGCCTCCCCCTTTCTTATCCTCACTGCCAGCTCTTTCCACATTTTCACAGAATTTAGGTGTCCTGAGCTGCTGTCATATGATGTGAGCAATGAGTGAGCATTCTTCCAGTCTGTCAGTCCTAAACTTGTTAAATTAATTTTCCTCTTGGAAAATAATGTCCGATAGAAACAGAAAAGGTTGTCATTCTCCTTTGTCTTGTTTTGCTCTTTTGCTCTTTTTTGTGCTTCTTTTCTTTTTTGCTATCCCTTGCTTTTGTGTTCCTGAACACTAATTTTGCCTTTTTGTTTTGCAAGTGCGTTTCTGTTTTTCTTATCTGACAGCCAAGTTTCAATGCCAACAGAGCCTATTATAACTTTGTTACTAGTTTACCTTACAATTTTTTCCCAAGACTTTGAAAGTGTGGTGTCATTCGGCCAGAGCCAAATCTTTTTAAGTTATCAGGTAAAGCCGATAACACTGCAGTAATTTCTTTTTGCCATCAATCTGCTGAGAGAGAGACCCAAGCACCCACATTGCCACCACTTAGCTGCTTCTAGTGGATAAGTTTGCTGGCAGACTCCTAATGCTGACCGGGTGCTGAAGAGAGACTTGGTAGACTTGTTGGCTGTTAACCGCACATCGCCCTCAGGGACAATACCACCCAGAGTTCGCCATGAGGAGATTTCTGTCCACTGCATCCAGTGCTGTGGGTTTCAACCGAGCGCTACTCCTGCTCAGCCTTCACAGCTCAAAGGAGGCACGGATCTGTCTTTTCAAATTGCTCATGGGACTGGGTTGATGTCAAAATTATATAATAATAATCCTACTGAAAGTAATTCAACCTTCAAATTTTGCATCCTCCTTCAGTATCACTGGAATCCATACTGAACCGATTATTTCTTCCACCATTTGTCATTTGATTCCTTATCATCATTTTGATCACTTGTATAATGTAAATGTCTGATAATTATTTCATTTTAGTCATTAGATTAGTTTATAATCAATTGATAAATAATTTAATTTAGATCCAGTCTTTGTTCTGTGTGTTCCTTTGGGGTGGAGAACGGAGATCAATTTAATTGAGACTCGCACTGTTGGATATTTGACTGTTAACGTAATAAACTGATTTGATTTAATTTTTCCTCTGGCGAGTTGTTGCCCCAAGCACAAGTGCACAATCCTTGGGATCCTCTACAGGAGTGTTGATGTTGAGTTCAGGAGTCTTGCAGCATGAGGAATGAAGCTGCTCTGTAGTCTGGTTATATGGCAACATTCAGCAGAATTCAGCCATCCTAAGTTTCTGTAGGGACTAGAACCTTTTCTGTGCCTTTTTAACCAGGGTGGTGTGATGACCAAGATTGTTCTCTGTGCACCACTCTGCAAGATTGTTTTTTTCCTCCTGACATAAACTCATCATCATTTATACTACGGCCAATGATGAGGTGGTGCCGTCCTCATTCTTCACAAAAGAGTTCTCTTGACGTCTGAGAGTGTAGTCATGCCAAAGAAATAGTGCCGTTGGTGTTGAGGTCCCCCTCCAGTCTCTGATGTCTCCTATTTGCCTCCTTGATACCCAAGACTCACAAAATGCAAAACAAATGCAGGTCCATTTTGAAATGTTTTAGCTAGTAATCATCTTGTAATGAATCACTTCTGATTTCTGACTGAGTATGACTTATCATAGGCAGTGTCATAGAGATTTAGGTTGGTGAGAATTGAAACAAAGTCTACAGACTTTGTGGCAAAGACAAGATGGAGAAGAGTTGCCTTTATAGGCAGAGGGTGCAAGCTTATAGTTGACTGTTGCCCTTCAGAAAGGGAAATAAGGCTGAGCAGGTTGAAACCAGCTCTGCAGTTAGACATTAGACAGTGCACTGCGCTTCAACCTATTCAGGCAGCACACCCATACAGGTGTCAAGCTATACTTGAAATTTGAATTACAGCCGTAAGAGAGTCGAGAAATATGTAAGCACTGTGAAAGGTTTTGCCACAAACTCAACTGACTGCTTCTCTCCTGCAATGATTTCTCATGAGGTCTCCTTAGACCTTATAACTGTGCACAAACTATGTGTGAGCTTCTAACTTCCATTGGCTCCGTTACGGTTTTCTCAGAGACTACCTCAATAATTTTGGAGTGGAGAGGATGGAATGGCCTGCCAGCAGTCCTGACCTCAACCTCCTTGACACTTGTGGGATCAGCTTGGGTATGCTGATTGTGCCAGATTGACCAACACAACCATGATGGCTGACTTGCGGCAAATGCTGCTTGAAGAATGGGATGCCATCCCACAGCAGTGTGTGACCAGGCTGGTGACCAGCATGAGGAGGAAGTGCCAGGCTGCTGTGGCTGTGTATGGTTCTTCCACAGGCCACTGAAGCTCCTGATTGTTGAATTAATAAATTGTTAAACTGACAATTTTCTTTGTGTTCCTTTAGACTTTAATCATCCAATCCACCAAACAACACCAAACAAGAGTCAGTAGCAGAATAAGATGTTTGGCAGAGAGGATTTGGCAAATCTTCCATGGGCACAACCCACATACTCAGCTCTGCTGCTCATCTCACAAATGCATGTTCCTTACAAATGTGGCACAATTCCAGCAGTATAAGATGTTTTGCCAAGAAGCATTGTTACAACAAAGAAATCTACCAAACACAAATGTAAACACAAATGTTCTAACTTTTTGTGCCATGTTTAGTTCTTAGTTTTGTTTGATCAAAATCGCCAGCTGCAATGAAAATTCCATGTGGTTGTTTAGTTATGTTCCTGCTGATGACATCATACAATGCCTTCAGTGCATTATTCAAGTTTGTATCATAGGGTATGTACACAGTAACAATGAAAACACTGGTGAATTCTTCAAAAAGATAATATGGTTGACATCTTGGCATCAGAAATTCTGGTGAACACTGTCCATCCACCTTAACTGTGTTTGAGCACCAAGCATTATTTATGTACCCGAGGAGCCCCCCTCCTCCCCTCTAACTGGAGTCCTGTGTCCTGTCAGGTCTGAACAAGCTCTCCCCATCCAGTGTAAATGCTTGATTCAGGATGTTAGAGGCTGACCACGTCTGTGTAGCAGTCTCTGATTTCCCATTGCTTGAGTGAGTCTTACCCCCAAATTCCACCTGTATTTGTTGCACCTCTGACCCACCATGGCAGCAGAGCTGATAAGTTTCACTCTAGTCTATGTGTGTACTTCCACTGGCTCCGTTGCATTGCAGCTCCGGCAGTCAAGATCCCTCCACAGCAGATAATCAAAGCTTCTATTTTTGCCATCATGCAACCGGTGGAATGTTGGAGCTAGTCACGCCTTATTTACGTTATTATCCTCAATCAATCAATCAATCAATCAATCAATCAATCAATCTTTATTTGTATAGCACCAATTCACAAGTCATCTCGTGACACTTTCCAAATTCCTCCTGGTCTTATCTTATTTACAGGGCGCCAACATTTCCAGAGCAAGCACTTGGTGACAGTGGCGAGAAAAAACTGCGTACGAACAGGCAGAAATCTCGAGCAGAACCGGGCTGAACGGTGAACGGCCATTTGCCTCGACTGTTTGGGTTGAGAGACAGAGAGATAGAGAGAGAGTGGGAGAGGAAGAGAGTGGGGGTGTGAGGTATGGAGGGTGAGAGGAGGGAGAAGGTGTGGGAGAGGTGGGAGGAGAGGGGGATACAGCAGCCACGGCAGCAGTAATAACAGCTTTAAAGGTTTGGTAGTAATCGGTAATATTGGCAAATATAGCATAAAAATGTGGATATTCAGCAATAATCACATCCACTATATTTCCAACTTTACTTTTTATAGTTTCTACATGGAGCGGTTGCTGTTTGATTTTAGTAATAAGTAAATGACTAGGTAATTCTAGTTTAATTACTGGCCTTTAGTTTACAGTATAAAGGAGAGACGCTCATTTGCTAAACCAAGTATTGGACCACTAATTGATTTCCATTAATGCTTTTATCATCAAGCTAGAAAAATTTATCTTATGTCCATTTTTATTTTGCTTAATTGACTTTACCATCCATTACTCTGCCTTTTATTTCAAAATACCAGCAGGGTAATTGTGGACCCCTGTCCACAATGCCACACAGTTGCCCTCCTCAATCTCAGTCTTGAACACAACATTATTACCGCACTAGAGGGCTGGTGGACTGTCAGTGTTGTTTTTCTAGCTAAAAGCTATAGTTGTTCTGGCATCACCTAAATCCTCTTTTTTCTTTTTTTTTTACTTGGCCAAACAAACCAACAGAAAAAGAATGAGAGAGAGTTGTAATAAACCACTCCAAACACTTCACTCACTGAAAGTTTCCCTCCGCTGTAGTAATCCTGCAGCAGTGACATTCCACAAATGGCCCCACATTTCTTTCCACTGTCATGCTGAGAGGAACATTTCCCCATGGATGGTTTTAATGTTAGTCTCTTCAACAGCTGGGAAGGCCGACAAGTCAATTATATTTTAAGTCATTGAAGCGGCAATTCTCTTATCAGTGGCCTGTCAGCTTTGATCTGAGGGTTAGCTGTGTTTGATTAACAGGCACGTCTAATGCCGCCGACATCTGAAGGGGAGCTCACCACACCTCCGAGCCGCAGTCAGTCTGACACAGCGCCACCCCAAAGAAAAACAGGCGCAATGTGGCAGATTGTGGAACATGCACAAGCACACACACACACACAAACCCAGATTTTAGGGTGTCCCCCATCAACATGTACCTGTATCTGGTCCAGGTTTCACTTACCACAAATCAATGTTATTTATGTGCATTTTATTTGCATAAATAAACTAAAATTAGACAGATGATTAACACTGGCACATTTGCAGAAACATTGATTAATGTGTGGTGTGCTCATGACGAAGAAATTAAATTAAAGCAAATGAGAATAAGAACCTGGGAATTGATCATATAGGTTATGCAACGAGTTGTGCATGTACAATACCATCCTGTCATTCACTCCATTGGTGAAGGGGCTGTATTCCACCTGACCTACACACTCCATGACCTCACTGCTGCTTCTGTTCCTATGATGTGACTCGTTTGATCTGAGTCCACAAACTATTAACCTAAACTAATTTAAAACCTTATTTTAAATTTTGGACACAGCATTTGGTTATTTGCTAAACCAATCATTACTTTGCTAAACTATCACTATGTATACTGTTAATGCACACATGTACTCCAAAAGTGTCCGGTGCCAAGCTTTGGGTTAGGTTCATGGAGGATCACATCAGCACCATAGATATCTATGAGGGGGAAGTCAGCCTCTTTTGGGACATTGGGCTGCTAAAGAGTGTGTTACCACTGTGTGGCTTGTGTTTTCTTTTTGTTTTACAGACAGCCATCATCAGTGATTGAGGATGGCAGCCAAATGCTGCAGTCAAGTCTTCTCTTACTGTTTGCAGTCCCTTGTTGTTCAGAAATGTTCAAATATTGTTGGTCTCAGAAATAATGTAGCTGCACAAATGATTGAGGACTGGGAATAAACTATAAATACATTTTATTCGAGGATTTCTAGGAATCTAATAAGCGGATTCTATGACCTTGTAAATAAACATTAACATGCTGGAATATATTGTAAAATAAACTGTGATGTACTGTTAAACATTATGTGGTAGTATGCTGAAAAAATACAGTACAGCAATCTCTGCTCTCAGTATTTTGCTGAACTTCTCCACAGTAAATGACAAGATTCCTTAAATTCTGCGCCTTCATGTATCAGGATCGCAGTTGCAGTCAAACTGTAACTTTCGTGTTAGTGGGTGCAGCATCCACTAAATGTAAAAATAATGAGAATATCACCCCCTGCCCCCGAAAAACAAACAAACAGGAACAATATGACCTGCAGGTTTAGGCTCACTGGGGAAGCAGTGCACTTGGTTCCTAAGCACAGCTACTGCATTCCTGCTCCTCAGCTCAATGTGTTTAACAGTGAAGGTGATTTTAATGCAGTAAGAACCTGAACTGGAAAAGACCCATTTGAAAATTGCTATATTTTTCTCATATATATTTTTTTCAAATATCAGTGTGTGTTCAAAGCTTTCTAGGCTTTCCTATTTTTGTGCTACAGGAAATTATTTCACTATGTACATGTGTTTATCTGCCTCTCATAAGTTATTACCAAATACCTCAATGAAGCAAGAAATGTATTCGAACCCAGCTCCCAATAAATAAAGCCGTGTAACTAATTAAGTGATATTCAAAATATTTTTTCAGCTCTAACACCTATTTTGCAAGTAAACCCTACACAGTCACTATGTCATCTTCTAATTTCTCTTTTAGACACCACTGTTCCTCATTCTCTCTCCCATCTCCCTTATCTCCCCCCACTGCCTCTCCTCATCTCCTCGCTCCGTCCCCTTTACGTTCTCCCTCCTTCTCTTTCTATTCACATCACTGCCGTGGATACCTGTAGGTGCTCGTAAAGGAAGAATGAGAGAAAAAAAGGGCTCTCACCTTAAATAAACATTTTGTCACTCACAAGAGCCCGTTCCTGCAGATGCATAATTCATGGGCAGGGCTCTCTGTTCTCTCTCAGTGAGAATAACCATCACCCTTTATTTTACACCTCCCTCCCTTTCCTCTCGTCTCCCTCCTCTCCCTGTCTCATTCCCTCTGATCCCCGCGTTCCTCTACCTTCCCTTGTCATCTATGAAGGATTTCTTTACAAAGCCGAGTACTGACAGTGTGCTGTGTTAGCATTTAGTTTAAACGTGTGCGAAGGGCTGAGCCATGCCCTGTTTTAAAGACACAATAGCAATAATCTATTCAGCAGAGGTACTGGCTTACCACTCACTCACTCATACACTGCGGTCCTCTAAGCACATACTGTACACTGTAATACACAGATGGTGTGGTGATGAGGGTGTCTGCATGGCAGGTTCCACCAATATGTCTTCTTGAAGGTTGATTACAGTTGCTAAGGGGTGGGAAGATGGGTTTATTCACTGAGAATAACTAGTCATGCTCTGCAGGTTGGGAAAGCAGCGAGAAGCAGTCATAGTAGGTTATGTCCGACATATTGTGGGTATAATACATTCTTCAATCCTAATCAGTGTATCCAACAGGTTGAGAATTTAAAGGTCCCCTATTATACAGTTTTTTTTTATCAATTTCACACAGCTGTCAGAGGTCCAACAACACTGTATTCGAAATCTATTGCCCCAAACCCATCCGTGGTCCTGAATTTCAGCTGTCTAAAGGTCGCTCAAGTGAGGTCTCCTGAGAGCAGGCTGTTGCTGTGCCTGCACCTTTAAATGCCAATGAGCTCCGATACTTTCGTTCAATCATACCAGTTTGACCCAGAATCGGACCCAGAAGCAGAGGCTCCTGAAGAAATACAGACTCTGCGGCTACAGCAGGACGTTTCAGAACGGTTAGTGTGTCTGAATATGTTACTTAGTTTGTTTGTATGTGTTGTTACAGTTACTACCATGTAGCTAATGCTATCTCCTGCTAACAGTAAAGGTAACTTATAGTTCTTCAGCAACTGTAAATACTATCAAACCGCGGCGACACTTACCTATGGCTTGGGTGCAGTTGCTGGCAGGGCCGTAACCAAGATTTTAGAAATACTGAGGTCATAATCGCGGAGGTCCAAACATAGGAAAAATTCAGCAGGCGGGTCCATAAGGAAATGTATATTTGTAACTGACATTGTGTGTGTGTGTTGACCAACCTTCGAGAGGGCAACAACAGCAGAGTACAGTACAGATGTGGAGAGAGGAAGGCAGTCAGAGCCAGTAGATGGCGGCAGGCAGCCAGTCACCAGGCATGTAGACTCACTGAAATTGTATGATGTTTATTATTAACAGTACACTGATTCCAATTAACATACATGTCCTAACATAAGCAAAGTTTCAAAGATTATCTTGCCTAGATGTGACAGGGCATAATGCAAGACAAGATTTTTAACAAGAAAAGTTGTCCATAAGGAAATGTGTATTAGTAACTGATTTTAAAGTGCCTGAAAGCACACATGGTGCCTGAGAACTGATGTTACCTTTCCGTTAAAGGCTAAAGCAATTCTGCGATGGCCAGAGGCATCCCAGCGCCTTAGCACTTTGCCTGGATCTAGGGCTCTGTGTTCATGGACATGCATCATTGCAAGCCCTGACAGTCTCTCATTGCCAATGGATGATCTTAACCAGGTTTTCAGCCTCCTTAATGCTGAAAAGGACCTCTCACATGAACAGGTAGTCACTGGGAGTGTCAGGTAGATTGAGAGGATACAGTGGATGTTTGGATAGTACTCCTTGTCTAGTCCAGCTAGTGTTTTATAGCTGAGGAAATTCCAGCTCTTCTAGAGCTTGTTTCTTGACTTTCCATCTGTGAATCTCCTGGTCGATGGAGTCAGGCTGAAGGAAGTCTTTTCTGTACCATGACAACATCATTTCTTGCTTCTCCTTTGTTAGTTTGGATAGAGATGATGGTATCAGGTGTGCAGCAAGCACAGCGGGCTCTGACCCTTCCACAAACCTGGTGTTCAATTGGCTGATCACAGGGTCCACAAAAGGGTAGAAAAGATTTACTCCGTAGTGTTCTTCTATGGACTCTGATGGTGAGTTTGCTCTCAGTTGCTGTTTATTTGTCACACGTTTTTTTACAGGACCCACACCAATGGTGCTGGCAAGTTGTTCTGACTTCTCATATATTTCTTTGAAGCTCTCCTCATTCCTCAGCAAGAAATTACCTGAGCCACATCTCTGGCCTCTTTGTATGACTCAATACTGTGTTTTAGGTTGCTGGCCTTGCTAGTATTAGAGGATGTCCCAGATTCTATGTCAGTGAGTGCAGAGTGTGCTGCTTTGAAGTGCTCTATAAAAGCACCTACTGTCTTTCCTCTGGAGCCCCACCGTGTGTCTGACATGAGTGGGATACCAACTATTTTTCTTTTCTTGCTTGCCGAAGTTTTCATTTTCTTGTGGATCTTCTTATAAAATGTCCTTCCTAACAGCAGATGCAGAAAAAACACTGCTATTTTCTCTATAGTAGCCATGGTGTTCCTGTTGAGGGGATCGTCAGAACATCCATGAACAACCACAAGGTTGAGTGCGTGGCTTCGGAAATGTGTAAATACCTTGGCTGAAGTTCTCTAATACGTTGTTGAACTCCACTCACATGGCCACTCATTGTGCTGGCTCCATCGTAGCCCTGCCCTCTGAGATATTTAATGTCCAGATCCCACTTTTTCAGCTGAGACAGAATGGCTTCTGCAATTGATTGAGCATCTTTTCTGTCAAGAGGACAGAAACCCAACAACTGCTCACATATTTCAGCCCTATTGTCATGGTTTATGTACCAAATGCAGATGGATAGTTGTTCTATGCCACTCACATCCATGGTCTCATCTGCAAGGGCAGAGAAATACTTGGCTTTTTTAATTTCCTTCACTATTTCCTCCTCAATCTCTGCCCTACAGGATGCTAACAGCTCATTTTGGATTTTTGGTGCTGTTTCAAGATGGTTTTGAAGTGTGGCATCGAATGAGGATTTCTAGGAAATGAAATAAGAGAAGTTGCCATCTTCACTTTTGCCAGTCCAGTTCCCACGCAGTGCTATGTTCCTCTTAGAAAGATTAATAATGACGCCTAAGATGGAAAGGAGAATTTTTCGATTCTTATTGACCTTCTCTTCATAACTTTTGTCCACCGCTGATTTTATACTTTCCTTTTTGCCTTTTGCAATGTGGTGGCCTCTGTGTAGCCTGAGCTACAACCGTGATTAGTAATTATTCCCTGCTTCTCCCCAAGAACATTTCTGAACACTTCATTTGTTGTTTTTTTGCCGAATGACATACAGATTGCATATACATATCTTCTGACACTGAATATCTCAACCATGTATGTGTATCCTCCCATTTATTGCTGTAGCGTAACAGCCTCTGGACAAATTTCCTTTGGGGGTAATTGGGGTTTTGGGTAACCCACTTGTTGTTCAGAAGGCTGTACTTCTCTTCTTCATTAAATGTTTTATTTTTGTTCTTGGCTGGATCAACTCATTTAGACATGTACTGACACCAGCTCTCTCATCTATCATCACTGTCTCCTCTCCTGTCACCTCTCTTCCAGCCTCGTCTCCCCCAGTCCTGCTCTCCCTCTCTTGTTCCAGTGAGTCTCCTTTGCTCTTTCCCTCAGCCTCCATTCTGCGTCTATCTGCTGTTGATGATCTGCTCTCTCTTTTTCGTTTCCTGTCTCTGTGCCTTCAATATTTCTACCTCCATCCTCTGACTGTCCCTTTCTTTTCAATTTTTCTCCACTTGTCTCTCCTGCCAAGAAGGAATTAAGCAAAATAATATACACCTCCTTGATATCAACTTTAAGACACACTTAAATAACTCCAATACCAAATAATGCAAACTCAAACACAAACAGTA
>CAEMYA010000084.1:1568697-1580702 GCA_903131615.1 Diplodus sargus
TTTTCACAAGGAACACACTGTCATTCAAAATTCTAAAGTTAATTGTCCTACTATGCACACTGACTCATCGTATGGACAAACACCTGGACACCCTGCACAACACACTCATTCCACCAGATCAGCTCAGGTACGTTGTCTTTTGGGACAATGTAAGTTTCCACCGAGCTACTCTGGTTCATAACTGGTTCACCGCCCACCCACGCTTTATAGTTGTTTATCTCCCTCCATATTCTCCATTCCTCAATCCTATTGAGGAATTTTTTTCTGCATGGAGATGGAAAGTGTATGACCGGAATCCACAAACGTGTATACCCCATCTCCAAGCTATGGAAGACGCATGTGGAGATACAGCAGTTGATGCTTTTCATGGCTGAATTGACCATGCTAGGTGATATTTCCCCCGCTGCTTGGCCAAGGGAAAACATTGCTTGTGATGTGGATGAGGTGCTGTAGCCGGACCGAAACAGAGGAGAGGATGCAGCTAAATTTTTGGCATTTTTTTTGTTACTGTAACTGTATACAGTAAATTCTTATGTTGTTTTCTATGTAGAGCACTGTATGTGCAACTGTGTGTTGGTTGGGATGTACACTGTGCACATTGTTTTTGTGGGAAAAATAAAATATTTTTGTTTCCCGTGGATTTGTGTGTTCTGAGTATAAAAACAATATCCTCTAATATTGGGTTAGGGTTACACACTTGTATGTACTGTCTATAGTAACTGAACAAAAAAGGCCTAAGTCATTATTATGAATGGAGAAGGGGTGTTTTCCATTCATCATAGTGTTTTACATTGAGCACATCAGTGTTCAACTGGTTCTTATAAATGTCTATTCATATGATGGATTTAGTGTGTCATTTGAAAACAAAATACCATTTTGAAAAGAAATTACATTGTTTTGAATGTTAAGTTTCATTTTGCAGGAGAATTGAGGGGTTTTGCCCATTGTGTGTGTGTTTTTTGATTTGTGTGTAGAGTTCTGAGAGTAAGAGGTATGCTTTCAGAAAATGTGTGTAAACAATCGGGAAAAACTGTAAGTTACATTGAGATTATGATTATTATCATATAAATTATGATTATGATTGAATTAGATCAGAGGATGGTACTGTTTGTTTAACATCAGTGTGTATGGGACATTGATAATCCTATCCTGGGGCAGCACCTGGTCTTCTCATTCACCTTTCTTCCCCCCCCCCCTCGTCCTCCTCTTGCCTTACTATCTCCTTCCCAAAGGGAAACAGGGTTTGTTGTGCCCTCTTCATTATGTCTGAAGAAAGTAAACACACAACAACTCAGCTGAGTTGATAAAGTAATATTAACAGCACTGGGTAACACTGTATTACTAGCCTGGCCTCTGTTAGGATTAACATTGTAAAAACTAGTTTTAGAGTTCCAGAAGAAACTCTGTTTGTTTGACGAAGTCTTGATGAGTATGTTTAAAACTATGTTTAAAAGTATTTTGAATAGCCTATAATTAGTATAGGCTATTAAAACATCTAGTAGGTACAGTAATCACTGAAGTAGTAACAGCAGCAGTACTAGATGCAGTCAAAGAATAGCATAACTTCAAAAAATGAGCAAGTATGGATTATAAATTAGCTAGCTTATGTCAGTCAACATGATTTATCTTCCCTCTGCTTTCAATGGCCACCAAAAGACGAGCTCTTGTCAAGACAGTAGTAACACTACCTCTGAAACGACCATTTGTAGGCAGTTAACATTAGCTAGTTATGTTATCACTTGTGATGGTTGATCACTAACTTGGGTGGCACTACTAGGCATGAAGTCGCAGTTAAATTATTAGTTAGTTAAAGTATCGTTTCATGTAATAATTGTTGCTTCGTATCACTCACGTGAGCTTGTTGGCTTGTATTTACATCAACAGACACCGTGTTTTAAAGTCTCCAAGACAGACAGTGGCATGGCCGCGGGCAGTGGGGGTGCTGGGGGTGCTGCAGCACCCCCTAGTGGCGAGAGGATGAGTTTTTAAAAAATGTATTAAAAATATTTTGCACAATTTATAAATTCCTTATGAATATTTTGGGAAATGATTTTGACACACGTTGGCTATTACATGTATTTTGGACTTTAAATTTAATCATTTTTAGGCCTAATCAACACAGGTTCACGGAAGTTACGTTGTCAATGTCAGGCAGGCTAGTGGTCGGCTGCCGAGTAAAGAGGTTTCCCGCTCGCTCCATACAGCATACATCCATGGCTGCAGCAGACTAGTAAATTTACATAGTCTAATGACAGAAACGAGGGGGGAAAAGGGCACATAAACACATTTCGGTTTTGTCGGAAAACCACCACCAGTGAAGAAGAACACTAGTACCGCAACCACGAAAACAGAGAGCAGCCGGAGTGAGGAGACTGTCCGTCCGCCTCAGCCTGCAGGTGCACCGGCAGGCTCAGCACCCACAACCCAAACTAGCGTGATTGGACAAAAGTTGACACAGACCGCCCTGAACTCCAGCTCTAAATCCTTAGAGCAAGCATCGCCAAGCAGCTTGCCGATGTCTCAAAAAACAGAGGGTCTAAGTGTGTAACAGTCCAAGATGTAGCATCACGTTTGACAAAGTTCCAGCCACAAACAAGAGCCGTGTTTTCAGAGACAGAAAAACTGATATGTGAACTGATATGTCTGTGCCTATCCATGTCTGTGGCCTTATCCGAGCGCACCTTCTTCGCCTTGCGTCTTTTGAAGACATGGGTACGCAGCACCACGACCCAGTAAAGACTCACACACCTTTCGCTGATGCATGTGCACACAGACATTCTGAACTCCCTGGACATTCGTCCCCTCATGAGAGACTTTATCTTCACGACCCCAGAGAGCGCCTCGACATTTTGACACCTGTAACCAGGGCACCCGGCCTGCAGCTCAAAGTAAGAGCATGGTGCCGCCGCGCACCTTCATATATTCATGCAGTTTAACATCACACTAGAGTATTTTTGCAAGGTGGTGGGTATGGAGATGGAGAGTGTAAGAGAGCGTAATGGTTGCGGAGAACTGTTAAATAACGTTTAAATAGTCAGCTATTATTTCCTTGTGGTTTGCGTAAAAAAGGGTTGGAGATGGAGACGGAAAGTGATCTTTGCGAACTGGATGTGGAGAGCTATTCAATAACGTTCTTAAATAGTCAGAAATTATTTCCTTGTGGTGTGCGTAAAAGGATTTGGAGCTAATATTATGTGATGTTATGTGACATAAACGTAGATGGTGCAGTGGCCCAGGTTCATGCCAGCTGACCAAATCTATTGCATTGTTATAGCGTTATTGTGAAGTTTAACTAATAGCGCATATTCATTTGAGAACTGACGATGTCTCCATGTTACAGGCTCTGGCTGTGTGCACTGAAGTGTATGTGACAATAAAGTAGTGAATCTTAATCTATTTATTTATTTTTAAAATGTATTTTAAATAGGCCTATAGGCTCATTGTTTTTTTGTCCAAAAAAACACAGCACCCCCTGTTCAAAATCACTTCCAGCGGCCCTGGACAGTGGATATATAGAAGATTTTTCTCTTTCCACTGAGGTAGCCTACCCACAAACCAGTGCGATGACCAAAGATGGGATATTTTACGACAGGATAATCCACTCTGTAACCCATGGTGATGATCAGACAGAGGAGCAAGTGGTTTCCGTACAAATTAAAGTTATTTGTCGGTTATTTGTCGAGGACATGACCTTGGTGTCCTCAATGGTAGTTACAGCCCTGGTTGCTGGGTCTCAAATGGTTGGGACTGATCCTTTTACGAAGGTCAGTGTCGAGGCAAAAGCCAGCTTTGTACTGACCCTCGTTACTGAAGCAATGTGAAGTGGTTAGCACACACATACAAGCTCACACGAACTGCAGCCGGCATGTTGTCGTTAAAAATTAAACGCAACCACTGTCTTCTTTTGTTCTGTAGCTGGGACAGAATATAGGCACTTATGTTGATTTTTACAACCAACAACAGAGCAATTTGTGTTTCTAGCTCTGAGCGACGACATTGTGAAACACTGCTATCTTACCGCTGGACACACCGAACTTCACCTCATGGATGAACGCCCCCACCTCAGATATGTCCTATCATCGCACAGAGGAGCCCTGCCAATGAAAATCTCTCCTGTCATTACGTTACCAGTGGGTGGGCTGCAGAGATGATGCAGGACTCATTTGCTTTCCTCATTTCTGGGAGTTGGTTAGCTCTGGAGGACCAGTTTATATATGTAGACACCAGAGAAAACGTGTTTTTCATAATATGGGACCTTTAAGTACAAAAGTTGTAAGTAAGCTTGAAACTAATTCTACTTTAACTTAACATTGTACATAATTTTTTGATCAAACAAAACCATGTCACATGAATTGCAAACTGTACAGTCTAAACTTGATGAAATGTTGCTTTGTTTTCTGTTCCTTTTAAATCAGATTCAATATAAACATGAAATAAAATGTCTGACAAAACATGACTTCAGTAGCTTTGTCAGCAAAGGAAAACACTGATCGGTTAAAGACTCTACACGTCCCATCTTGATGTTCTTTCCAGTTGGCACCCAGCTTTACTGTAGTTGAGCTTGCGACGGTACGCCAGGGCTAATTGAACTGGCTGTTCCTCCCAGCACATAACAGTGCAAAAGAAGAAAACAGAAGAAAGACACCAATAAATATCTCAAATATTCCTATTTAAAAAACATGCCGTGAAATGGTATCATAGACAACCTTTAAAACAAAACAATTAGCAGCACAGTGTGTTAATAAAGTGTATGTAAAGGAAAGCGCAGTTCAGTCAGAGGTAACAGGTCCCAGTTTTGTACAGTTAGTGGCTGTCAACAAGTGCCAGTACTGATGGGCAGGTGGGTTCATGTGAGCATGAGGGGAAAGTCAGTTGATGATCCTGACTACCTGCAGGAAAACGCTGTTCAGCATCCGGCTGGATTTGGCACAAATGCTATTGTGCCTGCTCGCCAACGGCAGGAGGGAAAACAAACTGTGGGAGGGGTGCTGAGGGTGTACAACAGGGGCTCAGAACACAGCCCTTGGGTGAACCTGTGCTCACGATTTTCAAGTTTCGTGTGATGTCACAGACTGTGAGGACCTTGGTCTTCTTTGGTCTTTAGTAGTTGTGTCAAAGCTTTGAGGTGTGTTTGGGCTCATAATCCCGCTGCAGGATGAATCATTCTCCACAAAGATCAAACCAGAGGGTGGAGCATGTCTCTGAACAACAGAGTGGTGCTTCTCCTTGGTCAGGATGGGGTTAGTTCTGTGCAGGAGCCTGAAAACACCCCAGACTTGAATCTTCCAGCACCATGTTTCACTGTGTGTTCACACTTTCTCTCATGTTCGTCTCCTTACATACACCCTTCTGTTACTGATACTAATCTATCACTGGGATCCATCAGTAAATAGACCTTTTTATCACCCACTGTGAAATTTGGGTATTTCTCAGCCCACCTCAAGTTTGTCCTTTTTTCCAGCCGTAGAGATGGTTTAGAAACCGCTCATCACCCTCTAAGACACTGCAAGACAGCCTTCTTTTAACAGGACGACTGCTGATTGGACTCTTGTGTTGTTTATTTAGTAAATTCTGTCTCTGTGATGAAGTTGCTATTCTATCTCTCTGGTGTGCTCACTTTCGCTCTGCCTGACCGTGCTTTGGATACAACTGATCCAGGTTCTGTAAAGTGTTTTGGGGTTCCATGCACTGCCCCTTTAGAACTGTACAGTTTGCAATTCATGCGACATGGTTTTGTTTGATCAAAAAAATTATGTACAATGTTAAGTTAAAGTAGAATTAGTTTCAAGCTTACTTACAACTTTTGTACTTAAAGGTCCCATATTATGAAAAACACGTTTTGTCTGGTCTCTACATATATAAGCTGGTCCAGAATGAGGAAAGCAAATGATTCCTGCATGGTCTCTGCAGCCCACCCACTGGTAAAACAGCGCTCCTACAGGCTGTTAAGATTCAGCTCCTTTCGTTACGTAACAAAAGGAGTCATTTACATTGGCTGGCCTCCTCTGCACGGTGATAGGAGATATCTGAGAGAGGGGCGTTCATCCCAGAGGTGAAGTTTGGTGTGTCCAGCGGTGAGATAGCTGTGTTTTGCAATGTCATCGCTCAGAGTGAGACACGCAAATTGCTCTGTTGTTGGTTATATAAATCAACATCAGTGCCTATATTCTGTGCCAGCTACAGAACTACAGAAGAGACAGTGGTTGCATTTCATTTTTTAACGACAACGTGCCGGCTGCAGTTGGTGTTTGTGTGTGTGTGCTCACCACTTCACGTTGGACTGCTTCAGTAACGAGGGTCAGTACAAAGCTGGCTTTGCCTCAACTCTGACCCTCGTAAAAGGATCAGTCCCAACCATACCGGACCCAGCAACTGCACCCGAGCTACAGGTAAGTGTCGGCGCGGTTCGATAGTATTAACAGTTGCCAACAGTATGGTGAAGTCAGCTGGAAATCAGCTAACTAGTTAGCTCCGCTTCGGTCCGCTATGCTATGGCGTTTGAAGCGAGTTTAATGTTAATAATATTACAAGGGAGCTTGGTTTTCACAGTAAAAAGTCTGGAAACATTTGCAGACTGGAGACAGAGGCGATGCGAACAGTGTCCAAGAGTTTGGAGACTGTGTTGGAGACAAACACAGCTTTCGCTAGCTGTTAGCCATTAGCTACATGGTGGTAACTATAACAACACATATGAACAAACTAACATTATTCAGACACACTAACCATTCTGAAACGTCCTGCTGCAGCCGCAGAGTCTGTATTTCTTCAGGAGCCTCTCCTTCTGGGTCCGATTCTGGGTCAAACTGGTATGGTTGAACGACAGCGTCTCGGCGAGCCATAGCGATACATCCACCGTTAACATTAGTGCATGCTACTGCGTGCGCTAATGTGGCGTTGACAGACGGAGCTCATTAGCATTTAAAGGTGGAGGCACAGAAACAGTCTGCTCTCAGTAGAGCTCACTTGAGTGACTTTTAGACAGCTGAAATTCAGGACCATGGATGGGGTTGGGGCAATGCATATCAAATACAGTGTTGTTGGACCTCTGACAGCTGTGTGAAATTGATGAAAAACATTATAATATGGGACCTTTAAGTCTCGGTATGACACTAAGAAAGAGCCTCTTTGACTAGAATAACAAAGTGACCCCTTACAGTGTCATTTAATTTTTGTTTCCTCAGTCTTTTCTCATAATGGTATTCAAACCATGCCTCTTTTGTGGTGCAGTTTATACTCCAGCAGAGCAGGTTAAATAGAGGTGGCTTGGGCTACACCGCTAGTAATCTAGCTTTTCCTGTTTTGGAATCTGTGAATTGCATTTTCAGGTTATTGATATTGAAACAATTTTCAAGGATGGGAAATTCCAGTAGTGTGGATAGAAGCCCAGAGCAGACACAAGAAGATGCATCTTTTACTATTATCAGTATTATTTCAGACATGGCCTCAGTTCGGTCATTAACAATAAACTCAGAACTGAATTGCTGAAAATTGCTTTTGAATTGCAGGGACTTTGCACAAAATTGCTCTACAGCTTTTTGGAAGTTAGAAAGAAGGTAAACTTATCCAAGATGCCTGATGTAATCACCAAATGCATTACAGTATCGATTTTTTTTAATCCAATCGTTATTTCTGGTGGCTGGGGCTCTTGAAGTAAAAGTGTTGCTTATTTTCTGCATACACAGTGTTAGGTGACTGAAAGTTTAAAAGAAACATTATGTAATTATTTTACCCTAATATAACAGCCTCACGATAATTTTAATGCTACACTGACTTGTAGTAGAGTAAATTGTGTCTCTGTCTCCGCCACTCCAGCCCCTATCACTTGTACTTTGTAAATCAAGTGTGTAACACTTTATAGGGCTTTTCACACTGCGCTTTGCTCCAGGCTAATGGAGCTGTTAGCCCTGGGCTAAGAAAGTGTTCACACTGGCTCAGTCCAAAGTGGGCTAACCCCCAACTTTAGCCTTGCTGCTTTCAGGTCTTGCGCAAGAGCGGGTTGGCCCAGATTTTGTTAAGTTATCCCCAGAAAATCAACAAAACCCAGGCCTTAGAAGTGCCGTTGTGTAACAGGAGTAGTAAGACAACATTCTAAAATGTTCATCTTAACTTCAGAGCACTGAAAACCCAGGGCTTATAGATGTGAAGTGTGAATAACCCTGAGTTTAGGTTAACCCTAGGTTAACAATCTGTGTTCGAAGAGTGGCTAAATTTGCCCAGAGCTTTTCTTAGCCTAGGGCTAAGAATATACAATGTGAAAAGTCCTTCTGTCAGTACATCACTCAGAGTACCATCAGTGATTTGGTAAAAGTGGATCATGTCATAATACTGTTATGTAGTGAGAAGCTACTGTTACAGTACATCTGACAAATTGTTACAGAAACAGGGGGTTTGTATTTGAGACATGGACTGTGACAGAAAAGGTATGCAGTGCGAAATTGCATGAAATGCAAATTAATGTTGCTTTAAAAGATGGATGGAAATGAAACTCCCCTGCTTGAGTCATCCGTGCAAAATATGAACACCTAGGTAAAAAAATATCTGTTATTTATCTTAAGTCAATGATACAGGACTGTAAATAAAAAATATAGAGTTTAACATTGAGAAACCACAAAGCTTCAAATTCTGCTGCATGCTGAAGTCAATGTAATGATTACGCTGTCAATTTCTGATGCATTGCAGTGTGGTGTTTGTTCGGCGCTGAGAGTGAGAGAGAACTGAGAAACCAAGGGTAGCTAAAGCGTTCGGATTACTTGAAGAAATTCAGTCGTTTGTATAGGGAGTCGTCCAGCTGGGAAAAGCACAGCTCTTCTGATGGTCACACTAACAGTGTGCCGTCTCGCACAAATGGGACTGACTGTGCACACCTTCAGTTTCTCTACCCTGCCTACTTTCATATCTCGGCACACCTGACCAGTCGTAACAAAATGTGGGCATCCTTGTCACATTTTTGGAAAGTTATAAAAAATTGTTGGCTCCTCACACACTATACAGAAATTAGTCATGTGACACTCATCAAACAATAATCATTAAAACTACTCAAAACATACTGATACTTATATACTTATATTAATTGTGGTCAGAGAGAAACCTTCAATGGTTCAAGGCAATGGTGCCTGTGACTGCACCCTGTTGGATTAAACAGAACAATAAGCATTTGAGGGTTGCTCCTCCTGCTGTGTCGACCAGTCCATAATAATGGCTGTGACCTCTGCTGGTCCCCCAGGCCTGCTCTCTGCCAACCACGTCCACCTGTACCTCTGTTAATGCTCCTTGCCCTCAATAGACCAATCAGGTGCCGGGGCTCTGCTTTGAGGGGTTAATGAATCACGATAACTGCGGTGACTCACAGATGCCTCTGGGGTTACTGTAGCAACTGTAGTCCAAGAATGTGTCATCTCTAAGCACCAGTGATGTCAGTCATCAGAGATGCTATTAGCACAAAGAGCAGCCGCTGCCTTCCTCTTCAACTGAGCGTGAGAGAGAGAGAGAGAGAGAGAGTGTGTGTGTGTGTGTGTGTGTGTGTGTGTGTGTGTGTGTGTGTGTGTGTGTGTGTGTGTGTGTGTGTGTGCGCTGTGTGTGCGCTGTGTGTGTGTGTGTGTGTGTGTGTGTGTTATCAGAGTATAAAATGCTCTAATTTTGCTGTGGCATTTACCAAAGCAAGCTGAAAAATTAGTTGTTGCTTTCAATGTGTGTGTTTTGGTGTAGCTGGAATTTCAGCGTGTGTGTGTGTGTGTGTGTGTGTGTTCATGCATGTGGAAGTGGGTGTTGCAACCTGGTTTCCCTTTTGCGTTGTCTGTTGATCTGAAACCTTGTTTTGTTTATTTGATGGTGTTAAACGATTGGTCATACCCAGACTGCTTCTGAATGATAATCAAGACCACTTTGTTTGAGCGTGTGTGTGTGTGTGTGTGTGTGTGTGTGTGTGTGTGTGTGTGTGTGTGTGTGTTTCATTTGCAATGACATTATCTGAGCCTCTCTATGTATCAGCAACTAGAGTGTTACCTGATGCAACAGTGCCCCCTGCAGGAGGAATCATCATGTGTTCTCATTTATAGTATAGGAATGGTGTGACGAATTCAGAGCAGTGATTTCTGTATCTAAATATTGGTGTTTATTAGTTGGTCTGGGTTAGAGTGGAATTGTAGATTAGATTAGATTAAATTAGATGTCCCAGATCCCTGTGGAAAACGATGTAGTTGTAGTATGATACACCCAGAGTCAGATGAACCTGCTCAGGCCCTGTCGACCCTCTTCTCCTCCCACTCTCCTGTGCATTGTGTGTACATCCAGTACAACGTAATGGTTGACCGCTGCAGCAAGGACAAAGCCTCCGTATGTGGATTGCATACTCTAACAACTGATCTGCTCGGGCTCCCAATTTGACCTGTTATTAATAATGATTTTGAAAATCTATTAGTGCGGCTTTAAAGCTATCAAAACTGTTCTGACACAGGGCTCACGATTAAAAGTAAAAATGCAGGCTCCCCTTTAGGCCCTTAACATTTACATTTATATTGTACTTTAGTGGTGCATAATACAAAACTAATTTACAATTAGTCAAATTATCACAAACAAATTGAAACACAGTGCACGAGGGGCCACCAAGGTCGGTGGTTAATCCACAGCCCAGCCGCCGGGATAAAATCTTTCTGCAAACCACAGATCCATTCAAATTTGTTACGTGTCATATACTACGTACTGTACTGGCATGTCTACAAAACATGGCACGTCATGCTCACATGACATGTCCATTAGCTGACCTTCATGTTGGGGGGTGGAGGGGACGGTGGTGGAGTCAGAGGCGAGGAAGCAGCCTGAGATATTTTTAGGGAGACCTCAGGACAATTTCCAGTTGTATTGGTGGGGACAAAACAGCTATTTTAAGCCAAAACATGTTCTCCTAATCCTAACCAACCCTAACCGGAGCAGAATTGTGACAAGAGAAAAATTTACCTTAAACATACATTGCCAACATTTATTCTGGCGGTGGGGTTGTCATCCAGCTCCGAATAAATCAAAGCAAAATTGGATTCACTATGAAAATGTGAGGAGACAATAGGTGATATACAGTCCAGTTAAAACACTCACAGCCATTAAGTGCTGCAGAAAATCAAGCGTTAACTCAAGCATATAGTAATAGGGTTACATAAATTTTAGTATTGTAAGGATCTGCCTTTGCTAGTGCAAATGGGCATAATGTGCAAAGCATTGTGAGGATAACAGTGTGTCTTCAGAGAACCCATCAGTGCAGTCTGCAGGAATGCAATCTCTAATTCCTGACTGTTGATGAAGGAAGCGAGGTGAGAGAAAGATCTTACAGATATGATTGCAGTGTGTCTCAATCAAGGCTTGCACAGTCTCAGTGGTGCTCACACTATAGGCCAGGTTACAATAATCCCTGGCAGTGCTCTCTGGCACTCTCTTTGTTCCCTTGTTTAATGAGTGGAACGTTCTTTTACTTACCTCGTCATGAGTAAATCAATAGTCAGCTAAAAGACGGTCCCATTTAGCAAGGTGACTGCTAAAGGGAGCAAACTATCGATCTGCCCAAATGAGCCTCGCCAAACTTTATAAACAAAAAAAGGACGGGGAGAAGTGACTCCCTATCTACTTCTATACACACTTTAAACCACAATAATAGAGATATCAAGTCAGAATGAGGATTAATTGGTGGAGTGAAGAGTGCAGAAGAAAAGTCTGTCCCTTTGCAAACTTGGTGCTCTCACATCAGCATGCTAAAGAAGTGCACTGAGGTGTGAGCTGCCAATTTTTGTTGGGTTTTGCCTCATTACTTTCTTAGGAACAGTCTGACATGAAGGGAAATTTACTTATTTGTCACTTGTCAAAGTCAGACGAGAAGATTGATATCAGTTTCATCTATCCATATCCAGCACAGAGGCAGGCCCTGTGCATGTCTAGCCTTAGCATAGAAAAAGCTGACTGGTCTTTCAAAGAATTGCAGCATTCTGTGTGTGTGTGTGTGTGTGTGTGTGTGTGTGTGTGTG
>CAEMYA010000084.1:1580769-1595191 GCA_903131615.1 Diplodus sargus
TGTGTGTGTGTGTGTGTGTATGTGTGTGTGTGTAAACCTGGCAATCAAACCTACAGCTACATGCCATCTGTCCTTGTGTCCAGCAGTTATTTCTCAAAAATAACTTGAACGCTAACAGCGATCTCAAAGAAATTATCTAGGCAGGTCCAAAGCAAACAAGTCAAACGCGGCTTTCTGGACAAGTTTATTTGTTCTCCCCTTTGACATAGTTCTCCTAGTCTTTGTCGGACTACTGTAAACGTCAAGCCTGTTCTCACTCCCCACTCATCAACTACACCAGCCTGGTCAGTGAATTAGGCTTTTAAGTTTGGCGTGGTACTCTCTCTCCATTTAAGCGACCCTCCTCCACCCCATGCTCCTCCAGCTCTTCATCCAGTGGCTAGGTTCTACTCACAAGAAGCAACTCCCTCCATCGTCAGATCTCCATGATCCTTCTTCATCCATCACCGCCACCAGTGGCTAGACTCCGTCAGTGGGCTTCATCACCTCCAAATACTTTTTCAATCTCTTTTGTAGACATGGCAATAAATCATCTTGTTAACTCAAATAATTATGAGTCTCTCCTGATTGAAATGCTGATGTAATGTCCATAGGTTGTTTTCAAGTTTGCTGAGAACCGTGTTGTGGTAGAAACAGGCCACACTGTCCGAATAACTGTAATCGCATAGAGATTCACATCTCATGCATCCAGTATGAACGTTCTAATCTGTCAACATAGACGCCGAAATGAACGAGAGAGGTAACGCCACACTGCAGCACTGCACACACATCCAGTGTGTCCATCCTGTTAGTCAGCTGGTGGTCGGGGGGTTGGATGAGTCATACACTAGGTTCATGCGCCTCAGGTTTTGGAGCCTATATCTAATCAGTGACTATCTGAAAATGTAGATAACAGTTCAAAAGTCGTAACATGTGATCACATGGGAACAGTTTATCAGCATGCTTTATTTTGAAAATGTTCTATATCACATATTTTTGCTGACAGCGGAGCCTTTGATGGCTGACACTAGAGGGTTAGGTAGAACGTCACAGTTTGAAGCTTCAGTCGACTGACCGCGCTGCTGCATTTGACGAGTAGGGAGTGAGAACATGTTGAATTGTCACACAGGAACTTAAATAAAAATGGTGCCCATAATTCATTATTTTATCAAAATCGTATCCTCCCATTCTCAGCGAAACAGCATTTGCCTAAAATGTCACCTCTAAAATGCTAAGATACTGCATCTAAGTGTCATTTGTAGATTTGTTGTAATCTGATTAAACAGATAAAAAGTGTGTACAAAACAGCCTCAAGTGAAAGATTGTTCCCATTATCATTTCCATGTTTTTTGACACCAAAGTGCCATTTTCAATAGCCCAATCTGCTCTCCAGGATAAAAATTGGTTTTGTACCACATTTTAATTAAGTGTTAACCACTTTGATTCTCAAAGACAAAGAAACAAAAGTCTAATTGATCAAATTCAAGCAGGAAGATTTGTTAAAACACATGCTAATGTTGTTGTCCAGTTGATGCTTGAAAAGATATCTTAAAATAACAATTCTAAATGTCCTTTCTTTTGTTTTTTTCAGTGGCAAACATTTTATTTTTGAAGGCTGAAAAAGTATGTGAGTGGAACTGACAATATCAATAAGCTCTGTTCCATTGAAGTGTCCCATGAAGTCATGTCAGTGAGCAAGCATGCACAACATCCGCAATCTGGAACTGGACCAAAGACGGGAACACAGTCATTATCAGAAGGTAACTCCATCAGAGTGTTTACAGGTCTTGGAGAGTATGATTTCTTTTTTTATTTTATATATATATATATATATATATATATATATATATATATATATATATATATAACCGAAGAAAAACATTTAATTCAGCTGATGTTCCTGTACATTTATTATTCCATTAATACATGTATGACCAATCAAATCAGAAATCTTGCAAAAGCAAACAAGGGGCCAGGGAGTATTTCAGCATTGTAGCTGTGTCTGGCAACACCATCTCTCTCACTGCTCGTCACATACAGCTGCTCGGTCAGTGACGCTCTACCTACCCCTCTAGTGTCTGTTTAAACATGAGGGGCTCAAATTAGCAACGATACCTTACATGCAATGTCCAGTTAGACTTTCAAAATAAAGCTTGCTGACGAACAGATCATATGTTATAATGTATCATGACTTCTGGAAGGTTTTTAACATTGTGAAATGGTCATGGGATGGTTAGGTTTAGGAAAAGATCATGCTTTGAGTTCCTAAAGCTACTATTCGGTCTTGTAACACAAGTCACACAACTCACATCACATAAAGTCACTTAATGTCTGTACATTAACTTACTTACATCTAATGAATTAAACAAAAATCACTGTTGACTCTTGGTCACAAATGAGACGTAAACCCAGGTCTCTGGAAGAAACTGTAAACGACCCACCCAACCAACCTCTGACCTGTCTCCCTCTTTCTACCACTGCACTAGACTTTACCCTTCAAGAGGTGGCACTACAGGGGTGACTACAGTGTCAAACTAAGAAGCAGAGAGCCGCTGACCAGGCTGCTGTTTCTGATGCATTGGGAGTGAAGTCAGATGTAGGCGAAATCACGGATTCCCAACCCGTTCATCAAACATTTTGAAATGATGCCTGGGTCATGGTTGGGTCACTGACAGTCCTGTATGTGTATAAATGTGTATATTTTTCATCAATTTGCCGAGTGCAATGCCTTTTCACAGACGTTCATACTCAGGATAAAACAGCCGGGCAGTAACCATGGTAACACTTGTGTGGCAGGGGACCACAAACTCGCTGCTTCAACCTAACTTAATTGCATCAGCCTTGTGTCGGGTCGGCAAGTTACTTTTTCTCTTGGTTGTACAGAAAAAGGTATCCAAACCCGCACTATAGACAAAATACGACCAAGCTGCTGGATAGTCTGGTGTGTGCTCTGCACTGGATGGGTATGAGAGGATGATTTGGTACAGAGAGTGGGTGGAATAGGGAGTCAGTTTTTACACCAGGGTATTCGGTGGTGTTGATCTGGCTATACATCAGTAGAGCCTGATGCATGATTGTAATTTATATCCAGCAAATCTGTACTACTTCCATGTTTCATCTCCTACTTCATCTCAACCTCTCACTCTGTTATAGCTAATTTCTTTCTTTCAACCTTCCTCTCTGTCTCCTGTACTTCCTAAGGCATACAGAACCTCCCCACACCCCTTCCCAAATACTGCAATCATCTCTCCCTATCGCCGCTGCCACATGTTTTCAGGTTTTTCCTCTCGACCTTCTCTAGCTCAGCTCTTCTCTGAAGTTGGTCTTTCAGTCAGATCTCTCCTTAAGAATACACAGGCCTCTATTTTCAACAGTGCAGATTCTACTGGTTAGCCTGTAGCCCATCAGCACTACAGTCCAGCACTGTTGGTGGTTAGAGAAAGCACATCATCACCCAGTTCAAACTGTCAAACTGGTCCATGAAAGTCAACACCAGAAGTTCCAACTGTGCAGTACATTTTAGTCAAAAGTACCAAGTCTTTAAAATGATCGCTCTCTATTTGTAACCTAGTCAGACGCAGATAAAGGGCAGCATGTCTTTGGCATGTAAGGTTGGGAACATGAGCGATCATATGGCGACTGGCTCAGGTGTATTAGGGAGGCCGCTACACACACATGGGTTATTGATTAAAGTAACCATGAGCCTGCTGATATTAATCTTTAAATACAGGTGCTTCATTAATTCAGTCAGAAATAGTTGTTCCAATTAGAACATTTAACGAGAAAAAATGTAAAAGGTTATTTTATTGCACTGAAAGGAATATTCAAGCTGTAATTCAGCTTAAAAGGCAATGAAAAAGTTCATTTAAAATGTTGGCAGGTCTCTAATAGATTGCAAAAACTGTATGACACTGTTATTACAGAATCAAAAGTCTCTAGTCTCTACTAATTCATCTTTCCATACTTTTTGAAACTTGAAGAAGTTTAGATGAACATCTGCAGATCCATGTCAGCTGATCTCTCCATGGTGGTCACTGTAACTCTTTCTAGACTGTAAGGTCTTTTATTGTATATTTGACCCTATTTAATACTAAATCCAACACATTATCACTCTCAACTTGTCAAATAGAGGCGGCTGTAGCTCAGTGGATAGAGCGGGTCATCCAGTAATTGGAAGGGTGGTGGTTGATTCCCCGACTGCCCCGGCTGTATGCCAAAGACTCCTTGAGCAAGATACTGAATGCCAAACCGCTCCTGACGAGCAGGTCGGCACCTTGCCATCAGCGTGACTGTGACAATTGTTGTAAAGTGCTTTGAGCGGTCAGTGGACTGGAAAAGTGCTATAGAAACCATTTATCATTGACCACATAAAGCAGTGTGATCAGTGGCCGTAAGCTTCAAACTGTGACGCTCTACCTACCCCTCTATGTAAGGACAAGTTAGTAACAAGGACGTTAGATAAGATTCAAGAAATATGTCTCTTTAGTGATCCTACCACACTTACCACTCACATTTTCAAACATACAACTTAAGAAAATGTGCCTTTCTGGTTGACATGCACTGGCCGGGGGTTGTTGTGATTATAGTCCAGTGAAGAGAGGAGGATCCTTGCTTCACACACTAGAGGGGAGAAGGCAAACCAGAACACATCAGAGCATGATTTTGAAACTCCAGACCTGATGTCCATTAAACAGTGGACACATACTTAGACAAGATAACAGAGTTTAGTCTTACTGAAAGGTCAGAAACTTCTCAACATCAATCAGCCAGCGTCTGTTGAGAATAATCTGAGCGTGCCTGATGTGCTGCAGAATCAGATATCATGTAGTCTTTCTCACAACTTCCCATATCCAGAGGTGGATGTTGACATCTGCCAAGGGTCCATCCATGCACACCTGTGACATGGTGAAGCACCCCTCACCACTCTAAAATAACATTTTAGTAGAAATGTAGTAAATGAAGCGGTCCGACAGGCAAGCTAAGTTTAGCCGTCTAGCTGTAACATAGCTACAGTGCCTTGATCTGACGTTCATTCCTGCGTAAAATAAAAACTTTTTAAATGACAGAAAAGTTTACTACCGCCCATCTAAAATATTTAACATGCAATTCCCAAATATGGCTTGCTGATCATGGTTTGGTTAGGTTATGTATTGAGTAAAACTGTATTACATTTAGGAAAAGATCATCCTGCGAGTTACAATAACTACGTTCAGCCTCACTGTGAATTAAATTACCTACATCACCTACATACCTACATTACTTACAGTAAAATAATGCATGCAAGTGCAACTCATGTCATCTTGAGTAATACAAGTCATACACGTACATTAACTTACCTACTGATGTTACAGAAGTTAAAATAAGACATTCTTGTTCACAGACAGGACATGGACGCTGGTCTCCAGAGGTATCATCCAGTGTCTTACTCATCCAAACACCCCTGATTTGAACTTTTGTCACTTTATACACTATTGCACTAGAGGGGGTAACTACAGCATAAAAACCTAGACATGCAGGGCCACCAACCAGGCTGCTGCTGGTGATGTGTAAGGGTGTGAGAGCAGGCTGGTAAATCATACGGTCATGGGACTGTGATAATCCTGTGGTCACATTAATTACACCATTTAAAAAGATAGTTAGTTCCAGAATATGGTGCTAATAAAGGCTGTCATTTGTAATAGATATGATGTAAACAGAGAAGCGCACATAGAGCAGATTGTAATCAATGTAGATCCTTGGAAAGGGGTGAATTATTCTTCAGCCAGATTGCCCTGTCTCTGTTCCCCTGGTGTGGATACTCTTGTGCTTATTTATTTTCAGGGTCAGGCTTTAAATTTGTAAGTAATGAAGGTGGCAGAATAATGCATCCATTCGAAAATAAACCATGATAACCGCAGTACTTATCAAACTCAAATCACGGCCATTAGTCCTGTCCAAGTGGTGCAGCCAAAACCTCCTTCACCCTCGCTGCCCTGCAATCAATTTCATTATCAGACTGTTGTTGTCTGGCTTCACTCCTGCCTGATCCCCTGCAACTTGTTTGCTGGCTGATCTTTTTGCAAGCCCTTCCACCAACCTGCCCGCCGCCCGTGGTCGTCTGCAAATCTGTCTGCCTTCAAATCAACCTCTCTGGCTGCGTGTGTGTCAGCCTCTCTCCTCCTCTCCCAGGCTGCTGCCGACCCACCAGCCCCGCTCTTTTCACTAACGTCTGCTCCGTCTCCCTTTCAGGGTTAGACATGCTTCAAGTGGAGAGGCTCCTGATTTCAAAGCTACTCTACCTCCTCTTTACTCCATCCATCCATCTGTCTGGATCGGTCTCAGAACAGAATAGCATCAGCCATCTGAGCTAGGCACTAGAGCAATATAAACTATCCCAATGGAACAATTGCCTATGTGGAGAGGCACATGAGGATACTGCACAAAGGGCTGATGGCTATCTAAGGACAGATTCATGCAAGGCTGTTTGTACGTGTATATATAGGCGCAAAGAGTCTTTTCAAATTTGCAAACATTATGGAAATATTTCTAATACGATTTTACCTGCGCCAAGATTTTATTTGCGTCCAACCATCAGGGTTTGATAGTGTGGCCATAGGACATTATTGCAATTTCTAGATCATTTTTCCTGGCCTTTTTGCGCCTTTATGTAACGAGGTGGGTGTGTATGTGGGGAAAATAAAGTGGAATAGTGGTCTATTGCAATTTGTAGGTTTTGAATCAAGCACACTGTGGGCGACGGAGGAGTTTACAACACTTTTGTGGGTGAATGCAGAGAGGTTTATTTGGAGGATTTCTAAAAAGGTGGCGCTGCACCAAAGTCCATAAACTTTGCGACAGATGGCTGAAAGTCAATGGGGGAATCAAAATACCAGCCCCGGCCACACCGGTCACCGTCCCTCATTGTAGCCTCAAGCCTGTTCCCTCTTAGCAACGGCAGGCACGCTCACAACAGGAGTAGGCACTTGAGGAAACAGGAAAAATGCCTCCAGTACCATAGACGCACTGCTACAGTTAACACTACGGCTTCATGAACCACAATGAAACACGCATCTCCAGTTTTCGCTTGGGATCCAAAACGAGAGGAGAGATAGACACCAAAATAAAACAGGAAACAGAACTGAAAGAACGAGGGAAAAACAAACATGACTTTAGTGCAGACGATACATGGAAGCTAGCGTCTTGCTATTGGGCTGATCCCATTTCCTGTTGCTCTTGGTCTTCTCTTGGCTTGGTGTGCCATTTCCTTCCCAGAGTTCCTCTGCAGAGCTCTACAGGTGCAGGTATTTTGGGATTATCTGTCACAAGCCCCATTCACACCGCCCTTTCAATCAGGGAATCATGCTCCGCCTCACCAACTGTGTGAAAGTTACAGGTGCAGAGAGGGGGGACAGTTTCGTTCCGGCTCTGATCCGCCTCTGGAGGTAGTATCAGAGCAGCAGCAGAGGCGAGTCGGCATCTGTGGGAATGGATAAGCCAGAGGCGCTGATCAGGGGTGTGTCGGTCCGATGGTGTTGAGTCTGACAACTAAACAGATCCTTCATTTATCAAATAAAAGAGAAGTGTCCCACACTTCAACCCACAAAGCAGTGTTACAGGGCCAAACAACAGTAAAGTGGTAACTGATAGTGTCATTAGCAACTTACATGAGGGCAGCTGTGGCTCAGGGGTAGAGCCAGCATCTTGTTGTCAGAAGGTTACTGGTTCAGTTCCCCTGGTCTGCATGTGTCCTTGGGCAAGATACTGAACCCCAAACTGCTCCTGATCCTTGTGGCATGGCAGCCACCACCAAATTACTGTAAGTCGCTTTGGCCAAAAAGCGTCTGCTAAATGCCCCAATGTAAATGAAAAAAACTACTGCATCCATACGTGGAAAAGCCTCTGGCATCCTGTCTGTCCTTCAGACACTTCGTCACACTTGACAAAGACCCAATTTGACAGAGAGCTTATTTGAAATTGCCTGTGTTGGTATAAGAGCCTAGGGTGGGTGGTTGGCGGATCTGCTGCAGCATGTGTGGATGACGAGTCCAGTTTATATTTTGTCTACCTGTCAGTCATTGCTAATGGCTGGCCTTTACTGAGGCCTCCAGTTCTAGGACTTGCTTTGCATCTAAAAAGGTGAAATTTCGGGTATGTTCTGTGCACAAACATATTGGTTATGCAGTGTTTAAAAAAATAAATCGAAATGAAAGCTATCCTTTATCGTGTGTAATAGTATGGATACACGGCCGCCAGACAGACAAACAGCTTAAATGATCTGGTTTCAACGTGGCAGTCCACACACAGGCGCAGAAAGGAGAGAATATTGTTGACTCCCCGGTAAAATAAAGTCAGATTCCCACAGATATAAAGTGAGTGAGAACAACAGTGAAATGGGGGAGCGCTAAGAGGGCAAATGTAGGTTTCATAAAGCTGAGAGAGGGCAGAGTGATGGAGCAGATTGATCAGGTTATATCCGGCCATAAAGTCATCAAATCAAATAAAGGGCCCTCGGCTCAGTTTTCTCTTTTACTTTCTGGGACCAGCGCCCAAAGATGGCCTCATTTCATTTCAGTAAATATCTCGACGGTTCTCACTCTTGTTTTATCGCTTCAAAAAACACACACACACACACACATGCACACGCACGCAAACCTACACACACAGACGCACATGCACACACACACTCACAACCACTGTGCTGTTGTCAAGTCATTATCCTCCAAACTCCACGATTACAGAGCTGAAATAGAGCTATGTACCTTCACATGACAAAATTATAGTTTTTTCCTACATCAGATGTCAGATGCAGAAACTGTTTGCACTCATAAAGACAGAGTATACAGACGCCTTCATTCTTCCAGATACATAAAGCTGTGTTTCGCCGGGTTCTGATTCATAAATCTCAACCAACTGTAGAGAGCGGCACAGGTGCACAATTATCCTTTAACGGATGTAGGAACACCCTTAAACATATGTCTGTCAATACTTGCGCCCACTAATAGGGAAGCACAGTAAAAAATAAAAAGAGCGATGAGATGTGTCACTCATCACTTGTTGGACTGCTCACAGAGGAACCCTGCACACTGGCTCAGTTTCATCATAACATTTCAGAGGAGCTTATTCCAGGAGAGAAAAGGGTGTAGCGACTTCTCATTTACTTTCTTGAGGTTGCCTTCAGAATAAACGTCCACAAATCCACTTAGAAAATGAAATGAAAAAAATCCTCTTAACTCCACAAAACATTCATCAAGCGATGCAGTGACAGATGTCTGTGCTTCCAAGTCTTCACTACAAACAGGAGCTGCTAATAGCAGCAAAAATTGTGTATTTTCACAGTTCACTCCAGGTTTCATTTAAAAGCTAAGCCTTTTTTACGAATGTAATATAGTTCAATAAAGCCAGCATATGCTGTTAGTGGTGCAGTGTGAACAGTGGATGTGCCTGACAGCCCAGCGTGACCAGAATACGTCTGCAGCATGGTGATAAGCTTAATCAATACTAATGAATCAATTACCCGGGTAGCAGGTCATCATCACCACTGCTTTCATTTGAACCTCCGTGAAAGCTTGAATTCTGTACAGGGAATTTCACATCAGCGCACTCAATCACACATGACAGTGATTCCATTTCCTTACAAAAACAATAAGTCTTCTGGAAATGAATTATATATGAGAATTGCTACATATTGAAGTTTTTATTGCAATGAACATTCAGGAAATGGGTTTTTCTCTGCGATGAATCACTTACTATGCATGGCTGCACTTCACTGAGGAATGAAGGCTACCAGCAGAACTGCAGGGTTGTCATTTTTATTCCACTCATGTCAACAGGTTGTGTTAACAAAGGCTGAGTCATTTCCAATGAGAAATTAAACAAAGCTAAAGATTCTCTTATACCACTGAATATGATTCAGAGCTGCACTATTTGAGAGTAATTCAAAGTTTATGAAATTTGAGAAGTACAGCTAAATCCGTAACCGTTCTTAAAGCAACAGGAACTATTTCACTTTACAGCTTGAGAATCATGTTGATGCTATCTTCTAACAGAGTAAACGCTGTCTGTGTCTCAGCCATCACTTGTGTCTGCACTATGTAACTTCAGTGAGAGGGTAGCATCACAGTGTAACACTTTATGACAGTACATCCCTCACAGCAGCAGCTGTCAGTGATTTTGGTGAAACTGGATCATATTTTATGGAGAAAATGTTTTCTGGTGTTCCCTCTGATGTCCTCTGGCTGCTCTGCCTCAACTCTCTGTGATTTACAGAGTTTCCTGAAAGCAACCTGTAACTGGTGTGTACTGTAGCAACAAGTTAGCTCTGCTAGCCATGCAGCAAGCTACGAATAATAGCGGGGGGAGCGAGGCGAAAAGACGGAAAAGGGTGCTAAGAAGCGAAAAAAGAGACAAGAGTCTCAGACTGACTTTAAGTCGCTGGCGACAGCTTCACTAAATAAACAATGAGTGATATTAGCCCTTAGTCAGCCCTTTTCTACAGAGCTTTAGCTTTAGCATGCTACAGCCAGGAGTCGCCCCCTCTGGTTCAGATTATGTTAGTTTAGCGTGCTCTTACTGTCCTGTGTAGTTCTATGCAGGGCTGGTGCCAACAGCAAATCTAATCTGATATTTTGTAACACAAGGAATAGCTAGCAAATCATAAACTGGCATGGTTCGTATGATGCTCTACTGATTAAAACCACCAGAACATCAATGGTACCACTTATTGAGTATCAGTGACATTGGGCCTGTGCACAGTTACCTCTTGTACATGCATCGTCATATCGTAGCATGGTTGCATCACAGTGAAGAACAACACAGACAATATGACTTTACTGATTTTGTTTGGCTTATTTTGGGTCATAGATGCCCTCTCACAATCCTGGATTTCTTGATTATGCAAGGCGGCATACTATGCAGGATTATACTTCATGTCCACGTTGCACACCCATGCTTGTGCTCGTTCATGAGCAACCGTACCGAAGCACACATCTAACCGTGCCAGGGCCAAGAAAGTGTACAATGCTTGAGCCCGGTGCGGAGCACTCACTCTAGTTAAACAAACTGGACTTTTGGAGTGAAAAGTCCACCCCAGCTGTTCACCCAGTCTGTTCACCGGGCTGCCATCTGACATGGAATACAGAAGTATCTGCTGCCATACCAGCAGACTACAGAGTACGTGCTGTTGTCTCTGCCTCTTTGATATGTTAGAGAGACACAATAATTCCTTACATTTTAGATTTACTTGGTCTGTCTCTCCTCAACCTCACCTTTTATCCATTCTCACCTCCTCTCTCTCTTCTTGCCTCCCCCTCCTCCAGCTTCTCTTCCTTCACTTTCTCTTCTGTCTGACTGTATATTCTCAGAATGAGGTAGGACCGGCTCTGCTGACTCATCAGCGCTGTGCTACTCGTCTGCAGCGTATTGATATATCCTTCTCGTCCCAAAATTACTGTCTCCAAAGTGATTGACGACGGCGATTCCCTGCGGACAGAATAAAGCGCCGTCTATCGACATAAATCCATCTTTTGAATTGCAAATACAGTCCACTCCCCAGATTTACAGTGATAATTCACCGCAGAAAACGGCCTCTTTTTCTCTGTGTTTTTTAACATCACAGTAAATAAAATGAAAATCTATTTCAACAGGGGAATAGGTTTGTGAATAATAGAGATGTATAAGTGATAGCTCGCTGTTACGGCATCTAGACAAATGGGGAGCCATAGCCAATATGCAGTTATGCCTGAAAATCCACACTGGTTGTATTTTAGCTTAATGGCTTCTTTTTTTTTGCCGGTAGATAATTTTCTCTCATGAATTGCTGTTTAGCTCCATTCATTTTTGCCAGTTTCATTCTGTTTTTGTCATGCATCAAGACACGGTTGAATACAGACGGAGTGAGAACCTCCATTCATCTTCTCCCCTCCGCGTCTGATGTGGGGGTCCCGCAGGCAGTAAGGAGGCTGCAGGTCGGTTCTCACCCCACAGGAGAGCCGCCACCGGGGGCTGATAGATGGTGGAGGGGCTGCTCTCTGTGGGGGGCTTCCGGATCACCCCCGCAGCTCCACCCCGTCCTCTCGCTCCCTGCTGCTGGGCCGGGACAGAGACGAACGCCCTGCATCATACTCACACACACAAACACGCACACACACATTTATAGACAGAAATGTTCGTTTCAGACCTCCATCATCCCTGCAGCTCCATCACCCCCTCCTGCTACTGTGAAGAAAGTAGGCCTCTCTGAGCTTTTATTGGTCAGGCTCCTGACTCCATGTGATATTGATGATGCCTTTGATTTGTTTCATTTGCGTGAGTCTGTTTTTCTTAATACTATGTTGGAACACACCACGAAGCACATACATACGTGGAGCAATGTCGGATGTAAACCGCTCTCATTAACATGCCTCTCATTTGTTCTTCTAACTTTGGGATACCACTGTTTGACTGTGGTTACCGCAATACAAAAGAGAATAAACAGAGAGCTGTACACATTAACAAATGATATGGCATTAAATAGACAATACAAGAGTCATCATCAAGAGTCAGACAATAAAAGAGTAATGCAGGAACAAACACAGCTTAAATGAAGAAACTACAGTCCTAAACTATCAGGATGTGTCAGCAAATAGTAGTCCCTTACAGCAGCACCCGAGCAGGGAGCAGAACCAGAGACAGGGCAGCAACAGAACCAGGCTCAGCAGCCTTTCTAGGCACCAGGACAGAGGCGAACACACGGAAGAGGAAGCCAAGATGAGAAGAAGAGACAGTGACCAAGCGAGAGACAAGGGACAAGAGTCTCCGACCGACTTTTCGTCGCTGGAGACAGCTTCACTAAATGAAAGGCTGCAGACAGACGCAGAGCTGGACCTGTTGGTTCCAAGTTGGTTCTGTACGATCAGGTGAAGTGAATGCTTGGTATATAGGGCTTTGCATGTGATGAGCGAGGACTTATAAAGTTACCTCAACAGGTGACCAGCCCCTAATACAACATATAAAACTGTTCCAAAACAACATGACTGTTGCAGCATAACACACTTACCTTAACATCTGTTAACGTACCGACGTAACTCAAGTAACAGACATGAGGTTATGTATGTAAGTAAGCTAAAGGAGCTCAGCGTTGTCCTCTGATTTCACACTGGACATGGGCAACGGTCTTCCGACAGGAAGTCCCGTACTTGTTTAACTCGACCGTCTGCAGCCGGATGCTCCAGATGTTCTATCAGTCTGTTGTCGCGAGCACCATCTTCTTCGCTGTGGTGTCCTGGGGTGCGGGAACCAAAGCGAAGGACGCCAACAGACTGAACAAACTCATACAGAAGGCCGGGTCTGTAGTTGGCTCTGAGCGTGTCACCCTGGAGGAGGTGGCGGAGGACAGGACGCTGGCAAAACTGCTGGCAATCCTGGACAATGTATCTATCTATCAAATGTGATTTGCTGTAAAACTAGAGGAGCTTCTTCAAACCACAAACTGAATGTGAATGCTCATCTTTATTACCCCAAAACGCTGTGTAGCGACAAAAAGCCCACTATCTTGAAACACGTTTGGCATTTGCACTGCAATTTCCATAATACGTTATGTTTGATATTACTTAAAGCTACATGATGCGCAGAAAATGTTAAGGTCAGTGTTCTAACAAAACAAACTCTGAGGGAAAAAAGTCTTTTTAATGCAGATGATATTCGGTTATGCTTAGAGATCCTTCCATTTGGGTTTGTTTACAGACTTTGTTGTTTACAGCTTGATAGCTGTGTTTTGGCCTGAAAGCTGAACCTGACAGCCTTGAGCAATGGCTCCCAGTGCAATATGACAGCTTCTTCAGTGTCGCTGTGTTTCTGTCACAGCCGACAGATCTCTGAATCTATCACTCTCCTCAGCGTTCCCCTTTTCTGCACGTCTTCAGAATCATCTAACTAAAAAGCGTGTTAATTGATCAACTTTGGCATCATTAGACTGGGGGGACGAGGGAAGATGTGAATAATAAGAGCAGCTCATTAAGCAAACCAAAGAGGCAGTGTAGGTGAAATACAATGTGAAGCCACGGCAGATTAATGGAGTAGCCCCACATTAAAACCGCGCTCAGAGGTGATTCTGCGCTCTGATCAGAGAGAACATTTCTCCTCATCAGAGCGAGAGGAATTTGCGAAATCGCTGAGCTCTCAGATCTAAAGAGTGTAATGATGCTTTGGCCGGGGGGGGGGGGGGGTAATGGACTATACCGGTTCAGAACTTCCAACAGGGGTCCAGCACCAAGAAATGAGATGTGAGCACCGCAAATCACCTGTTTTTCATGGTGACTGTGAGTCGTTTCATGTCCCACTTATCCAGATGGCGGGGATGATAATTGGTGCTCCAAACTTAATGCAGGCTTTTTGCAGTTGTTATTTCACTCATGTATGTGCAGGTGTTTCTGGATGTGTGTGTGTGTGTCTGTGTGTGTGTGTGTGTGTGTGTGTGTGTGTGTGTGTG
>CAEMYA010000084.1:1609276-1619976 GCA_903131615.1 Diplodus sargus
CCGCTGGCTCAGTCACGCGAGACCTAGCTTAACTGGCGAGTTGTGATTGATAGCCGACGTTGAAAATGGCAACAGGTGGAGATGATATTATCGCGGATTTATTGTCAGTGCCCTTTTCAAGACGACCGTTTAATGAAAAGATTTAACTTTGTTAAAAAAGGCCGCCCAATGCCCGAACAACTCAAGCTCAATCAACCTCCAAAAGCGGGCTGTGTGCGCCACTTTCAGGCAGCTGGGAACGATACACTTGGCTTACAGGCTAGGTGAGTGGAACTGTTTTTTTATTGCTGGTTTTGCTAGTCGTGCATCTCGTTGAACTGGTTGCATTTTGTTTCCACACACTTGTTAAATGATTGTTCATAAAGTGATGAAAAGTGACGTCCGATAGTGTGTGTGTGTGTGTGTGGGTATGTGCGGCTGTGTGTGTGTGTGTGCGTGTGTGTGTGCGTGCACATGTGTGTGTGTGTGCGTGCGTGTGTGTGTGTGGCTCTGTGCATAACTAGAACAACGCAATCTTGAAGATGAAGCAGTAAAATAACACCAGGTATTTTTCGTTTGTGATTTTTTTTTTGGGGGGGGGTTACAGAAGGCCTAGTTCTGATAGGCACGGTTCGCCACTGGATTTGAGTGAGTTTGACAAGGGCCAAACTGTGATGGCTAGATGATTAGGTCAGAGCATCCCCAAAACTGCAGCTCTTGTGTGGTTTTCCCAGTCTGCAGTGGTCAGTATCTATCAAAAGTGGTCCAAAGAAGAAACAATGGTGAACCAATGACAGGGTTATGGCGGCCAAGGCTTATTGATGCTTGTGGGGAGCGAAGTCTGGCCTGTGTGATCCGGTCCAACAGACGGGCTACTGTTGCTCAAATTGCTGAAAAGTTGATGCTGGTTCTGAAGAAAGGTGTCAGAATACACAGTGCATCGCAGTTTGTTGCTTATGGGGTTGCACAGCAGCAGACCAGTCAGGGTGCCCTGTCCATCGCTGAAAGCGCCAACAGTGGGCACGTGAGCATGGGAGGAAGGTGGTCTGGTCTGACGGATCACATTTTCTTTTACATCACGTGGATGGCCAAGTGCATGTGTGTATCTAACCTGGTGAACACATGGCACCAGGATGCACTATGGGAAGGAGGAGGCCGGCGGAGGCAGTGTGATGCTTTGAGCAATGTTCTGCTGGGAAACCCCTGACGCGTACCACATACCTAAGTATTGTTGCAAACCATGTACACCCTTTCATGGAAACAGTATCCCCTGATGGCTGTGGCCTCTTTCAGCAGGATAGCAGCAGGAATGGTTTGAGGAGCACAACCACGTGTTTGAGGTGTGTACTCCAACATCTCAATCCAATCGAGCGTCTGTGAGATGTGCCGGACAAACAAGTCGCTTCAGTAGAGGCATGAGTCACTTGAAGTCTAAACCCATAGTTAAAGGGATCAGGATAGGAAAGTAGCATACGTACTTGATCTGTGATCTGATGCCACGCTGAGCCGGGTCCATGCTGACTTTATGCCACCCAGCGCTCCCACCAGCTTTCACCTGAAACCTCAGTCACAGTCTGTGCATGCGTGTGTGTGCATGTGTGTGTGTGTGTGTGCATGTGTGTGTGTGTGTGTGTGCATGTGTGTGCGTGTCTGCCGGCAATTTCCTGCTGCAGGAAGCTGTCAGTCCATCTGATGGAGAAATACAATTAAGTTTCATTTTTTACATTTAGCGTCTGCTTTTTCTGTTTGCCCAAATTGTCAGCTGCCTCCATTCAGCGCCGCACCGTTATTGTTTTAGTTGAGTTCTTATTTTGTCATCACTCCTTTCATTCCCCCACCAAACAGCTCCATATTTTTCCAAAAATATGATGGCTATTGTGACCAATTAAGAGTAGCACAAACATCCTCTTTTTCGGCCGTCTAAAAACGCGATCCCCCTCCAGATTGTGGCATTTAGACTGCTTGGAAAATTATCTGGGAGAATAAAGGTTTCCTCTTTCTCTTTTCCCACAAAGACATAAACACATTTGCTTATGAAAGTTTGAATCCTCTCACTTTGATCTACGCTTTCCACTTTGAGAATTTTGACATAATGAAAGGACTGTGTTTGCTGCCCACGCCACATTACACTGTTGGCTTCCTGCTTCGGTCTGTGTGTGTGTGCGTGTGTGCGTGTGTGTGTGTGTGTGTGTGTGTGTAAGAGAGAGAGAGAGAGGAACCTCTGTGTGTCTGACTACAGCGTAGTTATTGGGTGATGCAACAGTGCCCCCTGCAGAACAAACCTAAACTCCCATACTGTCAACAGCCACAATTTAATGAGTGCGTGTGTGTGTGTGCATGTGCGTGTGTTTGTGTGAACTGTATTCTGTTTCACCTCTTGCTGTCTTTGCTTTTGCTGCCTTATCTCGCTCTGAAGCCGGAGAGAGTCATCAAAGATTAAGCATTACTTTACACACTTGAAAAGGAGCGGCGTGCTTTGATGCCAAAAGAAGAGACGGAGGTGTAGCAGCTGTATGGATCGCAGTTAGGCGTCTCCACTCCTGACGGCGGTAGGAGGACGCCTGAAAGACAAGGCAGCGGTAACAACATCATCGGGCTCCATAAATGATGCAGGTCCCCCCTCTGGATGAAAAAAAAAAAAAAAGACGGCGGCTCGGGGTCATTCTGCTCACCACCTCCTCGGAGCTGTGTCTGTAGTGCTTTATAATGAACTGACCTGTCTGAACTGAGCCTTTGGAGATCAGTGAGAGTTAATGGTGAGACTAGTTCCTTTATCCAGGTTTCTCCGCAGTTCTTTTTGCTTGTAGATGCATGTTTGGCTAATGGTTATAGGTTGTTTTCTCTCAAGGGCAAGGGTTAGAGAGACAGGCAAACAGACAGACAGAGAACCCTTGCTTTCCACTGAGATCATCACAGAGAGGATATTGATAAAAGTACTATGAGTCATGACACATTTTAATGACAATGAATCTTATAAGGCAAGGCGCACACCTGAGACAGCTAAATGAGACTTTCCTCATCAGAAAAAAAGATCATACAGGCTTTTTACGACCCATATTATTAAAGCAGCAAAGGAGGAAGTCGGGTGAAGTAGCACAAAGGGCGACACAGTCAACACGGTCGGTTTGAACAAGCACAGGACTTTGATTACTGCGACAGCTGTTTGAGTCCAGCGCGTAAGTACAGACGTAACTGAGGTGACATAATCAACGTAGCGATTTGTTTCCTAAACCTAGCCAAATAGATTTCGTACCTAAAACCAACCAAACTGCGACTGTACAGCGACGGTCTGGTATGCCTGTTGCTGGTACGCCGCAGCAGTTGTGTTGTGTCGGTGAGTCACTGGCAACTTATTCAATTGTATTGATTTGTGTCAAGTAAAACCTATTACAAGATCCTCTAAATGTGAACTTCCTTTATTCCAATTTGAGAAAAAGATAAAGTATCACGCAGGCAGCGAAGCTTTAAATGAGCGCGACAGGGGTGATTTCCACAAAAGAAGAATGCAGGCAATTAAGGTGATAACACGGCTTTGAATAGCTGCTGTAGTGACTTCATGGTTATATGAGTGGATAGATGGACTTCCAATTGTACAATTTCAGCAATCGTATCAAGAAGTGATTGCCTGAAGCAAGACCAAATTGGTGCATGACCAGAGCATGTGGGGACCGGGGAGCATCACACAGTTCTAACATATTAAGTTTTGATTTCACGTTATTATACATCAATACATAGCAGGATTCAGACCCACACAAAGAGGTTTCACACAGACTTTATCAATTGGTCTAGGATGTGTTATTCTCTCCAGAATAACACATAGTTGTGCAATGGTCTCCTCTTAACCTTCATACAACAGAACTTTCCCATGAATGAAAACATGACCAAATGACACTTTGTCTGCTGTCTCTCTGTCATGGGTTTTCTACCACATCATACACTATATTGCTGTACAAGGTGATAGTCTGTCAGGGCCTCAGGTTTTTCAGTTTGTTGTGGACACAATTTTAACACTGCACTTCTATGCGCAATCGGTGGCGCCGAGGCGTGCCGGTTGAAATGTGTTTTCCTGTGAAATGTGTTTTTTGGGGGACGTGCAAAAACATTTGAATATTGGCGTTGGGTAGCACCACTTTTCCAGTGTCCCATTTGATCGCATATTTGAAGCAGCCGCAGCCATAGCAATGAGTCACTGTGTGGAACATTGTGAAGTGTCTCACTGTGAAGCAAGGAATCTGTCAGCCAGCCAGCTTGTCTGTCTGTCTGTCACATATCTTGTTCAATCTACTTTACAGTTGGCAGGTTTGTTGCTGAGGACAGAAGGAAGTGCGGTGTGGAAGTTCCCCTTTAAAGTAGCCCAATAATTAGTGACCTCATTCGTCCAGTTCTTCGAGAGGACCTTACTCCAAGACTGTCCGGTGCTCTGACTATTTACGTTGCAATGAATTTGTACATCAACAAATATCACACTTTCTGTGCGGCATCAGAAGACATAGTTTTCCACTAGCATTTTGAATGCAGGTTTTTGACCCGAGCTCAGCTGCGCAAGCTGCATGTGTGATAACAGACTCGCTGCGGGTCCAGCAGGGCAGGGGGGTCAACTTTTACCAGAACAAGCCAAACAGAGGCGTGGTTGCGAGAGCGAAGTCCCAGCCCTCATTTACAAGGCTAATTCCACGTTCCAAACTTTCCTCTGCTGCTGTCTGTAAAGTAAGTCACGCTCATATATTTGCATCTATTAGTGTCACTACAGTAGCCAAAGTGCAGCTCAAGTGAGGTGAGGGATGATATCGGGTACGATAAGTTACATCACACCGTGATTCATTGCAGATTAAAATTCAACAGCTGTAGATTTAGTCAGCCTATCAAACACTTCAGTGATGGAGTGTGGAGGAGCCTGCAACTCTGTCTGACCCATCCCCCACATCCCATCATCCCTCACACACACACACCGCCGCGCTGATTGATTCATCGCCGCTACAATTTAGGTGGCTTTTCCGTACAGCTGCTGTCATCGCGGTGTTTTTCTGTTAACCAGGGTTACCTTGTTATTTCGCTCCTGCTCCTGCAGATCCTTCTCGCGTTTGAAACATGTTTTGAAGCCGTTGATTCAGCGGAAGAAGCGTGCAGAGCCTGCCCTCTTTTCTGAATTAAAGAGGCGTGCAGCTGAGCTGCATGTACGTTGCCACATTTCCACACTCAAATGTAACAAATGTATAGGAGTGTATCATAATCTGTTATATATGACTGATGTCAGATGATCAAGGCTGTCCTCCTCCGAAAAACAACCATAGAGGTCGAAAAGGAAATCGGCAACCCATGTTTTTTATTTGTTTGCATTCATTTCATCCGATTTTTGTATTGCTCATTTACACGTCAAATCAATTGTGTCATGTTGCCGTGCCGTTATTATACCTGCTACGGTGTGAGTGGCTACGTAGTTCCAACAATCTGTTTAATAAAAAGTTATTTTGAGGTTTTTTTTTCTGTCCTTTTTGTGTTGGGGGGTCGAATGTGCTCACATCGTGCAAAAATGAAACATCCTATCTATGTTTATATTTCGCCGCAGATTCTGTAGACCTAATCTGACAGGATGATCATTTAAGTTGCTGCGGGGAGAGAGTGTGCCGGATGAGCGAGTTTCACTTTTATCAAGAGAGAGAGCGGCGCGCTGTACTGTCAGTGTATACGTTTGTCTCAATAGAAACTCTCTATAGTGGAAACACAGAGCCAGTGAAGTCAGGCAGGAATCCTCAGCTGTGCCTCCTGTCTCTCCTGCATTGTTTTCTAACTTGTCTGTCTGTCTGTCTGACCAGAGAAAAGTGATCAAAAGACAACATCTAAAATTTACATCATAAAAAATAACTACGTTGAAGGAGAGTGTGTGAGACCCCTCAGGAAGAATAACAGGAAGAGTGATGCAGCCTTCAGAGTGGAGGCCAGAGGACGAGTAAGTGTGCCGGGGGGAAAATGTCAGTGAAGGGGAAAGCCTTACCCTGAGTTGAGTGGAATGTGGATTTTGGAAGCCTATTTCATCTTTTTTGGACGTGTTTCATCCATTTTACAGTGGTAAACTGGGCGTTCATCTCTGCCTCCGGGTCGGGTGGCCAGATCCCACGACACATGTCCCACACAGAACGACACTGCCTGTATCACCGTGAGATCAGGAGATCAGCGGGAGAATCCAGTCCAGCAAGAGTATGGGTTAAAAATACGTGAAACCAGAAGTGTTGGCAGGTATAATGTATGCATGGCTCCAGGCCTGTTTATGTGATAGTTCGGGTTTTTTGAAGTGGGGTCATATAAAGTACATAACTATAGTCGATCTGTTTCCTACCGTAATCACCGATCAGCGCAGCCTCAGTTTGGAGAAGTAGAGAGCCGCTCCAGCCAGACGCTCAGCACTACATTTTCTCAACCGCAGAACGGGGGTTCTGCGGTTGAGAAAATGTAGTGCCAAAAGAAAGCGTGGTCCGACAGCGATGTGAAGCGGTGTGAATTTTACCTATACAACGTACACTTGAACTGTTATAGATATTTTAAGGTGAGCCTTGTTTTAGGTGGTTTATTTCGCTTTTTCTCTGGACCCCGTTCACTACAGTACAAAGCTGAGCGTCTGGCTGGAGCGGCTCTCTACTTCTCCAAACTGAGGCTGCGCTGATCGGTGATTACAGCAGGGAACAGATCGACCTCGGTACATTTGTAGCTGAAGTCATTCATTTCCTAGATCTAATCCAAACTGCGACAGTACAATCAAGTTCAGGTATGTGTGTAGCTGTTGCGTTGCAACGATCATTTGTTTATCATTTTATAATTAGAATGACAGGAAAAAAGCGTATTTAATCCAAAAAGTACAAACTCTGGAGGCTGGACCAAAATGTTGCTTGATTGCTGCGACCCTGCTCGATCAACATATGGTTTAGATTTCTAAATGCTTTTCCTTTTCAAAAATCAAAACTTGTTTAATCCAATTTCTCTAGAATCGGTGTAATGTATTATCGAGGACTGGGTAGTGCGTTTGAAAGATGGCAGCTAATTTCATCCTATGAAAGAAATGGTTTTTATCCATTGCAATAAATGTAATACATTTTGTTAGATTTGTCTTTTTCAAAGGTTCCTTTTTATCGAGTTTCAGTCTTGTTCTTGGTCTGGTTTGTCAGCAAATGTCTTTACTTTTTACTGACCTTTGTTCTTCTATACGCCTGCCAAACTTGCATATTCGGAGCACAATGCAGTCGGTGCCGTATTGATACAGTACCAGGTGAAAAGGTGAAGAGAGGCTGTCCTCTGGTCGTCCCCCAGGTTCACTGTGGGGAACAAAAACTCAAAAAACACACAAATGTCATATTCCCTCTTTGGTGGTTCTAGAAACACAGAGGCCAAGGCTGACAGTGAAAGGGCATTGATGGAGTGTAGAGAGCAAAGGATGGCATTTGAACTGTGCTGACAGATCTGTGGTTTCAGCAATGCCTGAGCAAACAGATGTTCACAGCCATGGAAGTGTGAAAAACAATGAGGTTTTTGAGGTTGAAAGGCAAAAGAACTCTGAAGGTGGAAGGCCGGCGTAGGTGAAGGGTCAGTTGGCAGCGGTCAACATTAAAACAGCTGTGGGTGGGGTGCTGCTGCTAAAAATACAACCACAGTACAGTGAAAACACCTGATATGTCTGCTGTGCATGATGATGTATGTATGTAAGTTGATGCGTGATAAGAAACAGGGTTGTTTTTTCTTCTGCCAGCCTGTTAAAATCTCTGCCAACATCCTGTTAACACACACACCAACTTTATCCTTTGTGTTCTCAAAATGACTTTGTTTCTGTCTTTCAGAAGATAACATCAAAGTGGTTAATCCTGCGTGTGTGTGTGTTTGTGTGTGTGTGTGTGTGTGTGTGTGTGTGTGTGTGTGTGTGTGTGTGTGTGTGTGTGTGTGTGTGTGTGTGTGTGTGTGTGTGTCTTGAGAATGAAGTAAGTAGTTTTAGGGACTCTCTTGTTACATGTTGATAGAGCAGGGTCTCAGCAATCATGAAATATTTCATTAGCATTGAATATACAAAGAATTTCGGAAATAACAATATACATGTATATTAAAGACAGAATTACTTAAATAAATCAACTGCACTTGAGGAACAGGAGTAAACAAATTAATTCAAAACTAAAGAATATCCATCTGACAAGCGTCAATAGTAGTAGTAGTTTGTTAATGTATCAATCTTTAAATAAATAGACTAAATTACAAAGTAACTCATTCATTGATATGTTAATGGACAATAAAAAGAGGAATTATAAATAGAAAGTATAAAGGAAATATGAATCCATCAATAAGTAATTATAAAGGGATTTACAAAAACAGCATAAAACAGGCATAAGTACACCATTTAAAAATATGAATGAAAGCTAATTTTATTCTCCACGGGAAAACAAAATTAAACAAAGAATTAGATTAGTTCAATAAATAAGCATAATAAAATGAGATGTATGTTACAAAGTATACTCCATTAACAAGCACTGACATGCCTGAAAAGGAGCAGGAAGAAGTGTACACTTATTTAATCCTACTCCTCCACAGCTCAGTAATTAATCATAATCACTTTACTTCCATTCCTCACCCTGTGTACCTTTTTACACTCCCATCTAACTACATGCAATTTGATATACTATACGTACAATTCATGAATCACATATTATATATAAACATATTTAAATACACACTCATATATGCAAATATACAAATGTGCTGAACACGTGTATGTCTCTGTACATACATACACTCACACGCCTACAAATATACATACATAGCATATAAAATAATATACATTAAATATTTATATGACCAAAATGTCTATATCTTATTATAAAAGGTATTACCACACATTTATATTTCATAACACCTAGTGATTTTTAAAGTTTAATTACATCCAGTAATCAAGCTACTAATTTAGCTATTTTCAGAGAGACAGCTTGATGCTTTCCAGAACATTGACTTTGTCTGGTTTCAGCTGAGAGCGCTGTGGGGCGACCACGTTCCCCGCTGTGCTGGATGTGCACTCAGGCGCTGCGCTTGATGCACATATGCAAAGGCGTTTGCGTGCTGGACAGCAACTGTAAGTGTGTTCCACCTCTGAAGCAGGTTTGCCTCGTCTCAGTGGCATCCTACAGAACTGTGCAACCAGCTTCCCATGTGATCGCTGAGCTGTTGTGATGGTGAATTCTTGTCACAACTGCTCTCTGTGCCAGGAGATTGGCCAAAGTTGGCTTTTTCTTTGGGACTGACTTTAATGTCTGAAGTTTTCACAACAAAATAAATGTCTTGCAACTTTATGATTTTATAAAAATGTATTTCACAAAATACTATAAACTCTTGAGCTCTGTATCACTCGAAATTTGACTTCACCTTGTACTGTGTTGGCTTCAAGGTTTTCTGTCTGTCTGATACCTATTGAGCACTTTTGCCATTGGGTTCTGGAAATTGGAGTTTAGTTTATCATTAAATTATAGTGAATAAGATTCCATTTATAAAAGCAATAAAGGGGGATGAATGCTTTTCATAGGCACGGTATTTTCTTAATGAGCTATCCAAGTGAGTTTGTTGTCTATTATGACTACCACACATTTAGTTTTACTCCAGTTAAAAAATAACATATTTCCATCAAACCACCTCTTAAGTTACACAATTTCACACACTACAGTATCTGTGATTTTAAATCCTTTCCACAGCAAAACATTTCTGTATCGTCTGCGAACAAAAGACGCTGCGACATGCTGGAAACTGCACAGATCTCATTAATATCCAGATTAAAATGAGTCATGGGACTCCACGTTGACTCTGAATCATTACCAGCAAGCTGTACAAATTGCTTTCTATTTTCCAAATAGCAGTAGCAATTTAGATAGCAACAAACAGTGGTCTATTGTGTCAAATGCATTATTTAAATCAGTTAATACCCCCACTGTGTATTGCTCGTTTATGTGGCTACTTCTGTTAATTCTGCTAATGCTACAGCTGTAGATGTACATGTTCTAAATCCATACTGTTTCTCTCTTATCAGAGTATTCTTTTGATAAAGTTATCTTATCCATCCATGTCCTCCATCCATGTCTGATGGAAATCTGTTCAGTAGTTTTTGTGTAATCCTGCTGGCAAACCAAATGTGAATGTTGTTTAGAACATACATGGCACATATTTGTTATTGTCTTTTTGGCCTTATTGACAGGACAGCTTCAGAGATGATAGGAAACAGGATGGGGGGGTGTCACACAGCAAGAGCCCCAGACGGGGACATGCACAGGGGGCCACTGCAGTGAGGACAAAGCCTCTGTACATGGGAGGCCCGCTCTACCAACAGAGCTAATTGGCGTCCTGGTAGTTGACATTTTTGTGAAATCTTCACTGTAGCTGCTAAGCTAAAAGCGTTAGCGTGCACCCAATCTGAAGTGGGCGAACGACCCCCTGGAGACTAGTCCCAATCTACTTCAGTTGTTTAGGAGAATGCCGTTTTACTGTGAAGCACCAGAAATGTTTTGCAGACAACAGAACTTCACCTGACTTTCCATCAGCTTGGAGGGGGGGGGTGAGGATTTTCATTTCTGGATGTACTGTTCCTTCCAAGATTTGTTTGTTTGTTTGTTTCATAGACGATCCCACTGTGTGCTCTCCTAACCTCCCAGAGTCTGTGTGTGTGTGTGTGTGTGTGTGTGTGTGTGTGTGTGTGTGTGTGTGTGTGTGTG